>BRZM01002091.1:0-67040 GCA_033238685.1 Lates japonicus
TGTGTGTGTGTGTGTGTGTGTGTGTGTGTGTGTGTGTGTGTGTGCGCTCCCACAGTTCAAAGTGTGCTGCGGGAGTCCCAGGTCATCTGCGAGAGCAAAGAGAAGCAGATTGCTGAGCTGAAGATGATGTCGGATCAGAGCACCGACTCCCTGAAAAACGAGTGGGAGAAGAAGGTATGAGGAAAAAGTTGAAGGGCTTGGATATTCTGCAGCCCAACCCCCTGTAAGCAGCCCTGAGCCAGAGGAAGACCGTTTGATAGCATGAGACTAGCAGACTTCGCTGCAAGCAGCCAGGCCCTGCTGCACAGTTAGAAAAAAATCCTTATTCTTTCATGTTGTGCTTAAGTTAGTGTGCGTTTTTTTTTTTTTAGTGTTGAAAAATTAATGCTTTCTGTCCTGGGTAAATTGTGTTTTCACTCCTGATACCTTTAGCTTATGAAGCTGTTGGGGTTCAATAAGATCCTAATGAAATTTCCACCCGTCTCTTCAGGGTCACTTAGTGTTTGATGAACAACCTTGTGGAACAATTTTACTCAGATGTAATAAAAAAATCATAACTTTGTAGCCATATAAATTATGTTTATTCCCCTTAAATAGGCAACGTGTTACATGTCTGAAGAAATAGATTTTATGAAAGGACAACTGATAATTGAAACTAAAGTAGCAAAGTAGTCATGGAAATGCAGAAGGGAAAAGATCTGTGACTGATCTGTAGTTATCTTCTGCCCTTCCAGCTGCATGCTGCTGTCACAGACATGGAGCAGGAGAAGTTTGAATTGCAGAAGAAACATACGGAGAACATCCAGGAGCTGCTGGAGGACACCAACGTCAGACTGGCTAAGATGGAGGCAGAGTATAATGCTCGGTCACAAGCAACTGTGAGTACAACAGCGGGCATTTGTGAGTAAGTGTGTACTGTACTTTAATTTTTTGAGGAACTTGTACTTCACTTGAGTTTTTCCATTTTATGCTGCTTTATCCTTCTACCCCACCATTTTCCTGAGAGAAATATTGTTCTTTTTTTCTATTCTATATTTATCTGACAGGTACAATTGATAGCTTCTTCTCTGATTAAGATTTTACATAAAAAGACGTGATAATTTTATAAAATACAATGCACTGTTAAAGACCTCTTACAAAAACGCAGTGTCTACTTGGCGGGCTTTGTCATGTTTCTGCTGCTCATCAGTTGTTAGCACGTAAACCAAAGGCGTATTGCCATCTAATCTTCCCAGATGGTTTAATGTAAATAATAAATAAATAACTGTTCTTCTTTTGGTTAAATGTAGATACTGATCACCACCATCACATTATCTAAAGGTGCTGTATGTATACGAGACAACCTTTCCAAATGAGAGTCACCCACATAAAAGCATCAAGCTGTAATAGTTTTCAGGCTGTTCGTCTGTCTGTATGTCTCATTCTTGTATGAATGCAATAGCTCTGGAACTCCTTGAGAAAATTTCTCTAAATGAGTCAAAGTGGACTCAAGGATGTACAGATTTCTGTACATCCTATGAATTTGGTGATTAATGGTCAAAGGTCAAGGATTACTGTGATGTCACAAAACAAGTTTTTTTGGCTGTAACTCAAGAATTCACACGCTAATTAAGTTGAAATACGCTTAATTTGTTTTATTTTTGTTGTTTTATTAAGATCCTCACTACATATTTTATGAGTCTGAACAGATATGGATGTAAACTGAGACATATAACTGTGAGGCAGTAATTCTAGTTAATTTTAATAACTTTCCTCAGACTCCATGTGGTGTGATTTGACTTTGGTTTGTTATACTCATGTTTATTTAATCTGTTTGTGATCCTCACTGTATACTAAAGAGAGCGCAGCTTTCAGAGATTCATCCTAAAGTGTTCAGACACTTCATGTGGGCAGATTATTTTCTGTAACCAACACCAGACTTTCTCTGGAAAAAAACAGGATTCTGGGTGACAAGATGGCTGTATTTTTGCATAAAACTCTTGCCTTGTTTACCTCTAAGTGTTTACATCTGTCATATCTCAAATTATAAAACAGTGACCCACACTGCTTCATGGCTGAAATGAAGGGAGACATCCTGTAACCTCTGGGCGAGAATGACTCTCATAGCTTATATCTGTCATCTTTATAAAGGCCTTTGATCCAAGTGTGTATGAAATCTTACTCATGGCAGTGGTTGTGTTCAAAGATGTACATGCACACATACATACACGCACCTCCCAGAGCCACTTTTTTCTGTTTCTTTGATGTCATATGAAAGGACTTTGGTTTTAAGTGGGATCGCACACATTTCGTTAGCAGGGATCATCAACACCAGAGGCCAGTTGTTTCATAAATAGAATTGTTATCAGTATCAGCATTCATGGGCTGTCATATACATACATATTGCTCCTGGCCTTAATCTGTCAGCAGGGCCACATTTAAAAGGCATCAAACACTGGACAGTGCGGGTCTGGTGGTAAGGCCCCTCTTTTAATAATTAAAGACAGACAAGGCCCCGGAGAATGAAAAGAGCCCTCTGTCGTCTTAAATTAGCTGCTGTCCTGCTGTGAGTTTGAGCTGACCTACACACACACCTATGATAGGATGTTCAAAGTGGACTTTATCTCAGGTGAGTTATTACAGTTTTCTTGTTGCGTGGTTGCTGTCTCTAAGCTTAATCCTTTAGAGTCAAGGTCTTGCAGGTCTCGTGTCTTTCTCTGTTGACTTGTTTTTATTTGTGGGACTATAGAAATTTCAAGATATCAGCGAGAAGACCTGAGTTTATCTAGTGTCCAGACATTTTGTGTTTGTAGAATATTCAGGCCTACACAGTTTTGACCTAGTAGCTGTGAGCATGCAGTTTGTACAGTAAATGATACTTCAGTATATACTCATCTGTTTTAGTCCTCTACCATTCCTCCACTCACTACGAGGGGGGGAAATGTTGATGCTGATAAAAGTTCATACCCAGGACGCAATGTGAAAAGTTCGCCCAGTTCACATGTAAAGCACGCAAGCCAAGACAAACCCAGATTGATGATTCATGCTCATTCAAACACAGCACACTGGATCTGGTTTAATAACAGTGAAATGAAGAATGTTCATCTTCCCATCACTACCTGGTTGGATTTCTATCCAACGCAGATCAAAGATCACACAAGGTGCTTACAGATATGTCAGATGTTGTTATTTTTGGACGTTACTTATGCAAAGGGCAGAACAGATAGAATGACTGAGTAGGTGTTTGAAAAGAAAGACAAGCCGGTATTTGCCCTGGTATTGCACCAAGCAAACGTCTTGACTGCAGTTCATGCATGTCCATATCCAAACGACTGATGATGGAGATGTTATTAATATTGTGTAGTGGTTAGAGATACACTTGTAGCAATATCTCTTTCATTCGTACTGCTGGTATTTAGCCGATTGTTTAGCTAGTATTGTGTTATCTTTTGTTCCAAGGAGTTTGTCACATAACTGTAATAATAGTACCAGAATAGTTAATAACTCTTTAAGTCTGCAATATCCTATACAGATATATAATCATATAGTAATGTCTTGTGCTTTCAGCTTGAGAAAACAATATCGGCACCCCCAGTAGTGGTCATGGAAAATCAGGGTTAAACTAACTTAATGGTGCATCTTTTCCTTAAGTCTGCTGTCTATTCTGTCATCATTTCTTGTGGCTCATGCCAGACTTTTTCCCTCCATTTACTGCTCTTCCTCTGACACTAGTGTTTGAAACTCACCAGGCATGCATACACAGCCTGACAAGCCTCAGGAGATGAGTGATGCAGCCTGTCCTCCAGTTGCTGGCCTTAGTTTAGACACTTAAACTGTAAAAGGTCATCATTCACTCTGCATGAATTTTTTGCTACAGATTACTTTTTTTTTTTTTTTTTCATCTTCAAAGACTATCACTTCTAAATCTTTGAAGAGGAACAGAGCTCATAATGTGGCGTATGTAGTCTGCACTTCACACCTAGTAATTCTCCTTCCAAAATACCTAATTAGGGAACATAATTTGCTCCCACTGAGTGTGTCCAGGTGTACCCGGCCTAGCTTCAGTATGGAGAGGTGCTTCTTCTCATCTCCTGCCAGAAAACTAAGTGTCAGCACGCGTCCAAGCACAACACAGGCCCCTTGTTCCTTTCCTTAGCACCCTACAATGCTAACACAAAGACAAAAAAAACCTCTCTTACCAGTCTTGCCGGGTGGTGCTCTCATACTTTTACAAACACACCGCTCCCTCCTTTCCCATCATTCCACCTTCTGTCATCACCAGATTCTGTCAGCATCTAGATCTACTAGCACGCTCCATCTTTAATCAGCGCCCCGTCATCGCCTTTATCAGCCTGCCCACACTGCATTCCACGTTGTCATATGCACACGTACACACACAAAGACGCACATGCACATACAAGGGGACAGTATGCAGAGAGGGGACATTTCATCAACACAGTGCCGGAAGAAGCTGTCTGCTGCAGTTGGACTTTGATCATTTTCTTTATTGAAAAACGGAAACCTGACTGGACTTTTGACATTTGGTTGAAGTAAAAGTAACCACAATAAAATACCTCCCCCCTAAGTTTGGCAGTAGTGAAATATATCAATGTACAATGGAGTTATTTCAGCCTTAAAGCTATATGTATGTTTTTGCAGTTGCTACATAGCCAACGGCTAACTCTTATTTTGCCTCTGTTTCTATCACTTTTCTCCCACTGAACTTAGCATGCTAACCACTTCTCCCCATCCTGTCTTGTAACACTGCTTTGCGATAGTGAATCACTGTGGCGTCCAGTCTGCCCTCAGTGAGAATGAAGAAGTAGTACTGCCCTGAGGGTGTATTCTAACGTCTTGTCTTGTAAGCACAATGATGGCTGAAGCTGTTAATGCTAATGTTGGCTACGTGGCAACAGCAAAAACTTACATGTAGCACATTTAACACATATAATCAATTAATTCAGGTTTTTGGAACATAAGTTGGTAAGTTTAAAATACGCTGTGGAGTTTTTTTGCACATTACCAACTAATGTCCTCGGTTTGAGTCCAGCTAGGGTCCTTTATGGCATGTCATTACCTATCTCTCTTCCTGCAATTTCCTATCATCTTCCTACTCTCTTAAATCTTTCTTCTTCTTCTTAAACCTCAATCATTTTCTACCACAAAGCATTTGCATACCTGATCTTTTCAGAAACTTTAAATTTATTGTGCAGTTATTATCACATTATTGCCTTTTACAGCACATTATCACCAGCAGCTCTCAATATTTGGAATTGTGTGAAACCAAACTTAACTTAACATTTCCAGACTGTGTAAGAATGTCTGTAAAATGTTACTTAAGATGAAGACATAAGCTGATCCAAAGGTTACCAAACAGGAAAAAGTTTCCTAACAGGAAAAATACCCCTTAGCCTGTGTTGCCATGATGAATAGAACAGTACAGACAGAAATACTTTCACTTGATCTTGCCCCTGTGTAGGAGTGAAAGGGTCTCTGCTGGTTTGACCTATGGTGCAGTTTGTATAGAGAGGGTATTTTTAGTTTTTATGATTTGCAGATTTTTGAAGAATATCAGCACAAAATGGTTTATTTTAAGTCATGCCCTGTTTAGATGTGATTATTGGTACAAAATATAACTTAAGCAGTAAGTATCACTAATTTAAAAGTAAAAATCTCTGACTTCTGTTTAGAATGATTATTATACTACATTGTATATACAGACAAAAATCATGTTGGGGGCTGTCGGCTACATTATTATCCGCATTCTTCCATATTAGCAACCAGATTTCTGTGTCTGACTTCTCTGTGGCAGCCTGCAGTCCTCTGACCAATGACATTTTCAGGCTGCTGCCCTCAGTGGTTCAAGCTGTATGGTTTATTGCTTTCTGTGTATCCGTGTGATCCAGGAGCAAACGGTGCGTGAGCTGGAGCTGCGGGTGAAACAGCAGTCAGTGGAGGTGGAAAAGGGCAACGCACTGCGCCAGAAGGTGACACAGGAGAAGGCCCAGTTGGAGATCCACATTGCATCCATCAGCGCCGAACTTCAGGAGGCCAGCAGACGGTCTGGGGCTGTTTTGACATGTGAAATCGAGAGTGATAAAAGTATTTGCGAATTTGCAAAGCTAAATAATGCTAAGTCTATGACAAGTATTCATACCTGTGTTTAAAATGCTCTTTATTTTAACATGGCTGCTTGAACAGGAACAGGTGAGTGTGTGTTAACCAACCTATGACACAGTCCAACTCAAGCTCTTAACTGTCCACAGGACCATGATTCTGCAGAAGGAGAAGGAGCAGCAGAGTGAGCTGTACGAGAAGACAGTGCAGAGGCTCCAAGCCAAACACGAGACTGACATGAGCCACTTACATCAGGAACACGCTCTTTCTGCTGCTAAGGTCCACATCACCACAAAATCTCCACACGGCTCTCCCTACATACCTGCTACATTTACTGTTGGCTGATGCAAAAAACAAAACCTTTACCAATTTCCTCTCCTTTTCCCTCATGCAGACCTCTGAGCTAATAGAAGATTTGGAGAAAAGTGTAGCTCAGCTCAAACAGCAGCTACAGGACAGTGAACATCGAAGACACCAACAAATCAGGGTATGCTTTGGGTGGTGGAGGTGTGGGCCTTTTTATGTGCATGCGTGTGCACAGTGTGTCACACTATCACTCGTTCAATATCATTTCACTTCTTCTTCCTCTCAGGATCAAGAGATAAAGTTTCAGCAAGAAAAAGATGAACTGCAGATCAACTATGAGAAAAAGGTAGTGTGTAACTTGCTCCTTCAGGAAAACTGATCCACTGAGCTCCATAGCTTCTGTCATTGCATTAAAACAGCCCTGGACAAAGTGATTACAGTCAAGTAGAGATCAAAGCCTGGAGTCACATGTTCCTTTCAGTTCCCCTTACTTTTAGATTTTATGTCTGGTCTTGTAAAATCAGAGCCGTGATTAACAGGTAAGACAAAGAAATGAATGAGAATGAAATTTTATAATTTAGTATAAGAGTTATCAAGTGAAGAAAGTTGAGAATGGGAGTTGTAATCCAATTGAAGTTGTAGAGTCACAAAAGAAGTTTTAAAGGGACCTTTTTCCATCTGAAGCATGCACTGTCATTGTACCTGGACCTACCCTTAATTGCACCCAGTTCTTTACTTTTGAGGGACCCTCTTCAAAGCCACAGTGCAGTCATAAACCACAGAGTACAGAGACCATTGTTAATGATCGGAGCTGGACCAGACCAGGCCAGACTTCTTAGGTGAAGATCAGATTTAAAGACCGTACTGCACCTGGGTCATCTTCAAAGTGCCACAGTTACAATGTGTGTGTTGGTGGCGAGCTGGCACACCCATAGATGGGCCCCTCTGGCTGATACACCTGCAAGAACTTAACAGGCCTCTGTGCACATTATTTGAGGGTCAGGGAGAATTTAAATTAAACTTCTCTCAAAGAAAGTTCGGTTTTGATGTCTTTGTGTTTTCCTCAAACGTGGTCTGTTTTTTATTTCGTCCTTGTAATCAACCTGTATCTTTCTCCACTTTTCCTTTTTTTTCCCCTGCTTCTTTCTACAAGGTGACATGAGATGAAAACTGTGAAAGAAAGAGAAGTCAGTTGTTCATTTTCCTTTTTGCTTCCTCTGAAAAGATTCCTCTTTCCACTCCTCGGGAGTGCTAAATGAGACACGTGAATGAGGCCAGACTACAGTATCTGGACATAAGAAGCGCCCATATGGCTGCCATAGATCCAGAGTGAGAGGCCCTCTGTGCAGGCAGATAGGCTCAGATGGTACTTTTGATGGGGTGATAGAGAGAAGAGACGAGACCAGATGCACAAGGTCACAGGCAGGATAGTTTTGTTGAGTGGTGTTTGATGGTGTCTGCTGTTGCACTCACTTGCACCTCTCTCTCTCTCTCTCTCTCTCTCTCTCTCTCTCTCCCTCTCCCTCTCCCTCCTTCTTTTACTGTCCCTCTCTCAGATTTTAGCAATCCACAGTGAGGCAGAGAAAGAGAAATCAGAGGCTAAGAGGAAGATTGCCAAACTAGAAGATGCACTCAGGTACAGTAAGAAAGGCTAAGCCAAAAGTGTTGCATCTGTTGCATGAATTCAAGTGTTAAAGTGAAAGTTTGAGAAATTGTCAAAGAAGAACATATTTCTTTAGTGCTGATCGCAGAGTTAATACCCAAATCCACTGTATTTTAGAACACTGCTTTAGACTGTATTTGTATAGCTGTACGTTTATTAACTTTGGGGGGGTTTTTCTAAACAAATATGAATGAACAATGAACAACTTTCTGATGGATAAACCTTTATCCTGTCTTTTCGATGGGACAGATGCAGCCCACAGTTGACCACTGCATTTTGGATACACTGTCCAAAGTTTATCAGGGAATTACACAATAATCAAATGAATGAGCTCAAAACAAAGTCTGTTTCTGTAAAATCTGAGTGTTGTGTCTGTGTACGTGGTCCTGCTACTTCTCTGTTTTACAGATGTGTGCAGTTGACATAGATAGCAAGTTGGACCAATGAACAGACTGGGAGACGGTCAGGGAGACTTTTAGGCACGATGTGTGTATGTTTGTGTTGAAAAGTAATACTGCACAAATCCTGTCATAATCCAATAATACCATCATAACACAAACACAGTGGTAGTGCCTGGGGTTATTTGACAGGTATGTGGACAGATTTTCTGCTTTATTAGTGTTTGTACTGAAATTGCCCCCTTTGGTCATGAAATTTCCAACATATATAATGTTAGTGAAGCATGATATTTATTTTTCAATTATTAGTATCACACATTTTAGCCTTGACTTGGTGGCTTCAAACTGTATTAGGGAGTTGTTTATGTCTACCGACTCAGTCTTTGATCATAAGAGCAGTGTGTATGAATTCTGATTTAAGGTGGAGTTCGGCTTTAACAAGCCAACCCTTGCACACACTCTTTGATCTTTTTTATAACTCTGAGTAGCACTGTTAGAGTTGAGAGCCTGGAAACTGTGAGAAGTCTTACAGATCAGAGCTTCACATGTAATAGGCATTTGTGTTGTCTTGAAGAAAACTACCAAACTTATCCCACTGTATGAATCAAACCGTCCCTACAATAATGAACGGGGAGCCATATAAGAAAAACATTACTAGTCTTTGACAGACATTATGTTACTCTTCATGTAAGATATAATTTTAAAAAGTCATACAGTTTAAATATTTCATACAAAAAACAAATAATCATGAATTAAAATATGTTAAAGCTGCACCAATCAATATTTTACACAAACAATTGGTCAAATGACTGTGTAGTGTGAAATGGATTGCTCTCAACGATGAACCCGCAGACAACTGTCACCTAATTTTGCAGTTCTAGCTCTACACATCTTTTTAGCACCTTTCAGCGCTTTGTTTTGGTTTTTGGCTCACAACATGTCTGTTTCAGTTCAGTTTCACCACTCTCATCAGCCCCTTTTCTGCAAAAGATCTACCTGCCCAGTGCCAAATGACTAGTGAAAAGAGTGGAGCTAAAGAGTGAGATATTTCGCTCAAGAGCTGGTGGAGATCCAACCAGAGATAAAATGAATGTGATATTGTCAGGTGGCCAGAGACAACTTTACTTTTCCAGCTTTAACATGTCAAAATGAAAGCTGTGAAAAAGAGCTGTTTAATGCTGCTAAATACTTCTTAAGCCCCAGTTGGATTATTACAGGAATATTATACAGGAAAATACAATTATTAACAAAGAAATTAATAATCCTATGTAATAATCCAGATGGTAATAATTCTGCCACTTCTGCCTGTTTGTGAACCCATCTTTTGCACTTTGGACAATTATTAATACTCTCACCCTTTAGCACAATCACTCTCTTCCCTCCAGAACTACGAAGACAAACTCTGCTGACGGCCTAGACTTGTGCAGACTCCAGCCAATCAGCCAACCAACCAGTCAGCCAGTCGGTACATTCCACTGAGTAATTAATCCCATACAGAACCGCATTATTTGGTCACAAGCAGATTACAGTTTCCCTGGTGAATCTAGAGTGTGTTCTGCACAATTAAACACAACGCTGGCTCAGCCCATTCTACAGCCTCATCTCCGCTTCCAGCCATTCACGGCCCAAAGCTAGTCACAGTGCCATCACACCCCTTGAGAGGTTTTCAACTGTTTGTCACTGTATAATAGTAACACAGACGCAGTGGATTGAAAAGAATTGGGTTGAGCATGGCTGTATTTGCTTTTTTTGTGTGTCTTCATCAATTGCCTAAGGCACTTTATGTCTTAAGTGGCCTCTGAAAACAAGGATAAATCTTTTATTGTGAGGAAGAATTTGTATTAAGTTGTAGAACATGGTTACTTTAACTGTTCCTTTGTGTTTCCCTCAATATGAAACAACATGAAAACACATTTTGCAGTTATGTGGCGTTTAGTATTCAGCGTAAAGATCGCAAAGGGACAGTGACGGTTGTGCCTGCTTATTGTTTGTGCTCGTCATTGTCAGCCCGGCAACAGAGGACAAGCTTAAACACAGCAGACAGATCCATTTGCGCATAAATTATCCCTGTTGTTAGTATCAGTAACGAGCCATTCGTTCCCTCGATTAGTGTTAAACACTGAGAAACGGCAAGTGGCCCATCGGGCTCTCAGCTAATTAAGTACTCAGGCTTCATACACACAGACACACACACACACACATGCGCACACACACACTAAGCAGTCTGATGTCTGCTACCTGCCTGCTGCCGTGGCAACACTGACGGCCTTTAAAGGCGATCCAGGAGAACTTCAAAGTCAAAGCAAGACCGCACGCAGGGGTGTGTGTGTGTGTGTCTGAGTGAAGATGGTAGGATGGATGATAAAATTAAACAAGTAGAACTGCTCAACATGCCTTCCATGTGCTAGATACTGTGTGGTATGTGCACTTTGTTCTGATATGTAGATTGTGTGTGCATGTTGACGCATACAATGTACTGTTAAAAGTTTATCAACATAGACCTATTAATAACAATTACATATGTATATATGTGTGTGTGTGTATATATATATATACATATATATATATATATACATATATATATATATATAGTATTTATTTTGTATTAGAGTAGGACAACAACTGATGACGAATGTGTAACTGTTATCCACACCCCTTTCTTTCTGTGGTTTACACCCACTCTTTCTTTCCAGTATAAAAAGAAAATCACCCTGTCCTGCCATGCAAATAAGCATTGCAGCATCAATTTCAGTTCCAGGTCTGTGTTACTATAGCAACAACAACAGAAAGCACTACAAAGCTGTGCAGAGAACAAGTTTCTCTCCTCTTCTTTCATCCCATCATGCCTCAGATCATTACAGGGCATTAGCATAGAGATGGAGAGATGCACCACAGAGGTGGGGGGGGTGGGGGGGTGGGGGTGGGGGTGTAGTAGAGGGAGCTCATCTGGGGAACAGCTTGCCTGCTTTTGCAACAATGACCTCCAAATCACAATTTAAAAACATCAGAAAACCACCTGAATGGTTAAAGTAGGGGAAAAGAAAAACAGCCGGTCTATTTCTAAATTGCGATATTTTCTCTCCCTGAAGAGGCTTTTGTTTTTCACACTGTCCTCCATACTGCTCCATTCCTCCTTCCTCCCATTTGGCACCCAACTGGCTTTATCAAAACCATGTGCCTGCTAAGGTGTGGCGCGGGGTTGTAGAAAGTCTGACTGTCTCAGCAGTAACTCCTTCTCCAGTTTGATCGTTTACAGTCTGGAAGTGGCAGAAGCAGCAACTACTGGGGAAAGCGTGCTCGCCTTTATGGGTGGCTACATACCGGCTGTGTGAGCGCCTGTCCAAACCAGTGCAGCACACACTCACGCTGTCATGGATGGGAATGTGTCATGGTGTGTAGAATTTACACCAACTCCAGCTCTGTCAGTAATCCTGTTCATCCTTAATTTAGAGTTTCTTGCTTTGCTCCTATTTTTTCATGGTCTCTTGAGTACACATCATGCTTTGCTCACATCACACCATCATGTTAGGTCTTGTTTTTGAGACCCTTAGAGGTACAAACAATGATTTCTGGCAGATTATTAACTATGTGTGTGTGTCATTGTTTTTCTCTTTCTTAGCGTTTGTGCATGCATGCCCACATGCTATCCTGAGATAGAACCCCTCTACTCTTAAAGGTGTAAGGATGCAGCCAATATGTTCTTTCATGTTACTTCATGTGTGTGCAGACATGCACACCCTACATCTGTGAGTGTCTTTGAAGTGGTCTTATCTTCCTCAGCATTCCTCTCCCATGACAGGAGGATGGAGGGAAGCAGGGGTGGTGGTCCAGAGAGGGACCAGAGGTAGCTGGGCAGAGGCTACACAGCCAGCAAAAGCCCAGTTAGTGTTGAGGTGCAGGAGCAGGTGGAGGTATGGATCCTGAATATTGAAAAGCTTCACCAGGGCTCAATATTTACTCCCATGGCAGCTGCACCGAAAGGAGAGGATGGAGATGGGTTAAGCACCAGTTCAATACCATAGCCCGGACAAAAGGCAAATTTTAAAGAGCTTTTTAACTGGGTCCTATAGCCAAGGTTCTCTTAGTTTAAGGACAGTTACAGTCTCACATGATTGCAGATATTCTTGCAATCATCATCAACCTGAAAAGCTATTTAGATATTTTATATTTCTCATAAGTGTAGTTAAATTCCAGCCTAAAAGAATCTTTTAAAAAATCTACAAGAAAAGCCATTTGTTTTAGTTTGAGGTTCAAACTCAGTAAGGGTGTAGTGTGAAGCTTATCAGCTTGTATCATTGCAGTAATGTCTAATACTGTAGAGTAAGTCTAGCCAGTTTTTCTATTGTCTTTTCAAATATTGAATTAAATGGATAGATAATGAAGCAGATAATGAGTTTCTGCCTTGAAAAAACAGTGATCCTGGCATTTAGTTATTCAGATATAATTTGTCATATCTGATCATTGCGGTATCTCGTATCACTTAATATTTGTCCCTGATTGATATTTTGACATTTTCATATCTCGCTTTAATGATGTTAAATATCTCGCCGCACCTCCACGATTGTCACACATAACTAAATTTGACATTTTCACAGTAAGCTAACTTACTTACAAATATTCTCTGACAGTATGAATTTATACCAAAGCAGGCTCAGTTAGTTCATGATCTGAAACAACTCAATCCGAATACATTGTCTGCAGGGCTTTTACTGTTTCATTAAAAACCTTCCAGCTTCATTTCCCATTGTATAATGTTCAGGATATGTAAATACAGTATGTTTACTTTAGGGACTTGCGCCTAGTTGGTTTAGCATATTATGCTGTAGTCTGCATAATTCATGAAGCCAAATAGCATCTAAATGCACAGCAAAAGCAAAAAAACATGTTTCAAGCCATGTCATGAGTGAGATCTCTTCTCTTCTCTCCTCTCCTCTCCTCTCCTCTCTCCAGTATAAGCCACATTGCTGCCTCAACACTGAAGCTGTAGTGTGAGTTGTGTTTATACAAAGAATAGATGACAGTCATATTTCACTAAACTATACTGAAGCAGCAAATTGGTTTGTAGAAATATTAAATAACTCTTTAATATTTGAGGTGAAACTAACTGATCTCCAGAGCCACTTCAAGTATGAGACAGACATGTAGTGTGTCTCTTTGTTCTGTCCCACCCACATGTTTATCCACCCACATAGTGGTACTGTCGGCCTGGTCTGCACCAGATTCCTCTTCGTCCTTCTCTCTCCTTAGGGTGTTTAGCTGGCTTTGACTTAAGATGCACTAACTAGCACGAGGGAAAGTCACCAATTTCCCCCCCAGTGTTGATGGGGAGCGCATGAGCTTCATAAAGAGACCGTTTGTAAAGATTAATTGAAATGTCATCTGTTATGTCCGCCAACGTTTAAGCAAGGCACTAAGCCCTTTTCCCTCTGCAGTGTCCACTGATCTGTGGCAAACGCTGCACTTGAACTCCCACTGAAAATAAATCTTTGGTGCTTCAATAGATACTAAAAAAGTACGACAAAGCACAGGGAGGAGTGTGATTGTAAAGGTGAAGTTTAATTTAAGAATCCACAATTGTGTCATGCTAACTTATTTTTAAAGAAGCCGGTAGCAATATGAGCTGTTCCATGCAAGTACCCAGATGACTGTTGTGTACTGATGCTGCTTTCAGTGAAGGATACTAGTAATGAAGCCTCATTCTTTATGTGGCCATTTTGTTTCACATCTTGACGTGAAATGTTGTTTATAAACAGACCACATTTGTAGGCAGTTTTAAAGCCATCAAGCTCAATGATTCTGTTTTCTACCCCTCTCTTTTCAACTCTTTCTCTCTCTGTCTTTAATATTTTCTTGCCCTTGTGCTGTCTCTCTTTTGTGTTCACTTATTTGTGGTCTGTCTCTTATTCTGTGTCTGTTTCTCTCTCTCTCTCTCTCTCTCTCTCTCTCTCTCTCTCTCTCTCTCTCCCTCTCTCTCTCTCTGGGGATGCGGATGAAAACCAAGCCTGTTTTATTTTTTCTTCAGAGGGCGCTGAATATTTCAGTTTTGCATTTTCTCTCTTTTTATGTGCTCCCTCTTTTTTCCAGGCCCCTTTGATGTGTCTGTGGATTCGTTATCATTCCGTTTGGATGAGCTCACAGACGCAGATGCGCGGGCACTCGCATGCACTTGCGCACACACACCACGTGTACACACACACACACACTCACACACACTCTCACTCTCTGTCTTTTTATACTAGAGACCAGAGGCATCCACATGCGAGCGTGCATTCTAGTCTGTTTGTCAGTCTTTTCCATGCGCTGCTCCACCCACGTCACTGCCCATACAATTCTTAAATACTCTGCTTACATGAAAAGAATATTTGCATAAGCAATTAGAGTCTCCTCTGTGTGTATTGACTTTAATGTGTGTTCTTGTATTAACAGTATGTGAATGCTCATACACAGTAAGTCCCTTGTCTCTGTATAATCCAGCATGTGGTGCACAGTCGCTCACAGGCGGCACGTGGCATTGTGTGGTCAGGGTAGTCCAGAAAACGCCGGCATCCCTGCACCCCTCCTGTCTGCCAGGCGGCTGGATGGCGGAAGCTCCTTCACCCTCTCTAGCACAAACACTCCTCTCTCCTCTGCCTCCCTCTCTTCCTCCCCTTTAAACAGCCGTTTAGGATTGAGGGATGAGAGGACTTCCTCTTTAGAGAAGGCACATCTTTAATTTGAGCCTCCTCTCCTTCCACTTTTCTGACCAGAGATCCATTTAAAGCCAACCGGCCGCCCTGGCGCTGGCACCCCTCTCCTTCCTTTCCCTCTCTGTTTCTCCCTGCCAGGCCTCCCTGACTCTTTTTCTCTGTCCTCTCATCTCACCCTCATCGCTCTGTTATTGATGGTGACACGCTGTCTCCCGCTCTAGTGACCACACGCATTCAGACACACACACATACACACAGTTATTCTCCCAGGAATCACTGAAGGTGCCATGTGTTTACCTGCTCTCCTCAGTTTAAGAGCATAATATGTTTCAATCTGTCACATGCTTGAAGTTAGCTGCAGTGAATTTTTCTGTGTATCCTCAGAGGTATAGGCCTAGCAGCCAACTTAGTCATAGTGCATTCCTTGAGTAGAGTTGTCAGTCACACACAGAGTTTGGGACTCTGGCTCACGAACAAAGGCCCGTATACTCGCACGTGCATACACCCCGCACACACACACACGTGCGCGTTCAGTCGTCTCTCAAGCAAGACACACACCCAATTCATTTCTGCTCTGCCTTTGGAAGTTTAAAAAACTTGCTATTTCTGTGACATCCTCTTTTCCATCTTCCCTTCTCTTTCCGCTTTCTGTCTTTTTTTCCATCTCTCCACATATCCTTTGTGTCTGTCTGAGCCCGGAAGGCAGTCATGCAACCAGACTGATTAATAATTACAGAGTACACAAAATTGGGAGAGAAAAAAAAAAAAAAACAATTTCTTTGTCGTTTGATGTCCGACATGAGAGAGACCAAAATTACAAAGAGACAGAACACTATAAAGAGGAGAGAAAGCTTGCACATTCCTTTTTCAATCCTCAGCTTCTGTTCTTTGCTTTTTTTTATTGCCTCCTTTTGCTGTTTTTATCTCCTCTGTCTTTCTCTGTTTCTGTGTTTTCATTCAGTGTTCTCTCCTTATAAACACTTAAAGTTGTTGCTTTAACTGTGGGAAGTGATTAATCATTTAACAGCAGTGTGAACTTTGTGAATGTGTTTGTGTGGTGCAGGCAACGACTGTAATTTTCTCTGTTTTCTACGACATGTGTCACTGTAGATGTATGTGCGCGCACAATTTCACGTTCGTAGTGCTACGTGTCACATACAGCAACTCACACACACTTGACAGTCCTCCTGCTTTGTGACACTCAGACCCCCCCCCCCCCCCCCCCCCCAACCACCACCCGTTCTGCTGTAATTTAGTAGCAGTAGTTGTACTAATAATTGGTTTAAAGTCTCAGCCACTGGCCAAAAATTCATTCATCCTCCTGCCTGTCTGTCCACAGGGAATAATTATCCATACACTGTTAAGAGTATTATTTACAAGGGAGCAGGAGAAAAGCACACTGACACACATAGTCACACGTACGCACCACACACTGCAAAAAAAAAACCACAAAAAAAAAACATCCACAGCCAGTCATTTTCTCTCCCCAGCATTGTCATCTTTGTTCATTAAGCAGGAGAAAAGGGTCTTGGAAGGTTTCAGCAGCTGCTGTAGTGAATGTGAAGCTACATGGCAGTTGTGTCTGTGCTGCCTAGAAAAAGCGCTGCATGTTGTGTTGAAGTTCGGAGTTGAACAGTTGCACATTCGGTGCAAACTTTTGTGAAAAATTCCTCAGTACATGCACTCCTGTTTTCAGTGAGGTGTACCCCTAATATTATTACCATGTACAGTGGGGACAGGAGTGCCAAAGTTCATTTTATTTTTAGGGATTTTTGCAGAATTATGTGATGAAGTATTATATAAAACAGCCTGTTTTGTTTATACTTGGTCTAAAAACATGCATATTTCATTTAACAACTGCAGTTCTTTTAAGTTATCCTCAGTTGCTCTCAGTGAGGCATTTAAAATAATTTTTAAGTATTTATCACAAGACATGCATTGTATTTGGGTTATTAAAATCTGCTTAGGTGATAGATAAATGAATTCATTCTCTACTCTTGGAGAGAACTTACAAATGTCTATTTTGCTTATTTATCTCAACTACATACAAGAACACATATTAAAAAATTAATAAAAGAGTGCAGTATGACTGCAAATTTGATTAAAATACAGTAAGTTACCATACTAATTTCTGTACCAAGTTTTTTAGGGGCCCCTATGTTAAAAGTGTATTACATGTTAAAAGACTTAAGTAATTGTCTATGTGATGAGGTGTGAATTTAAAGTATGAAGTACGTATATAAGTAGTAAGTAAGACATCACTTAATGATGTACAGTAACTTCCACAGCTCCAAATCCAATACGAGTATCATATGACAAACACATGATAAAAATAAAACATTTCACTTGTGAGCACATGCTGACATGACTGTTCATCGTCAAGTCTGTGTCCAAGTCTGAAACAAATCATGTGTGTTATTAAGCGTGACCGCAGAGTTTGCTGGTCACAATTATGAGCTTAAAAGGGCATCATAATAGGCCACTCTGTGGTATAATCTACCAGACATTTATTATTGTCAGCTTAAAATCATTATGTTAAATAATGACCCAGTTGAACCTCCTCATGTTCAGTCTTTTTTCTCTTTCCTTAATTTCATTTTAAATGTTTTGCTTATTTTTGTGACTGATTTTCAGACATTACTACATGATAAGTCTGGCTATACATTATAACATGTAAATTCTCAGGTGGTTTGCAAAAATACCCCCTTCATACTCTGTGCCTTCACCTCTAACTCTGTCACTTTTTTTTTCTACCCTTCATCCATCCACCAAACCCCCGCCCGACACACACTCGTCCACCACCACCACCACCACCACCACACACACACACACACACACACACACTCTGTGGGTTGGGCTTGACAGGTGCTCGGTATTGCAGCGTATGATGTTGTGGCTGGGCCTCCTGGCTGGGCTCTGACAGCTCTCAGTGTGAGGCTGTCCCTCTCAGTATGCCTGTCAATCCGCTCCTCTTGCAACTCTGTGACCTGACATTTGCCAGCAATAGCAGCAGCAGCATACCTGCATGGAAGACACACACACACACATATAAAGTTGATAGTGTGTGAAGTGAGTTGATAGATACTGTAGAACTTTATGCTAAAAAAGACTTTCCTACATTCGCTACACTATATAATAAAACAAAAATAATAAATGGTCATATAAAATATGCAAAGACGTCATTCAGCATATGAAGAGATTGTCTTTTTGTTGTGTGCAGTACATTTTACTGGTTGATATCAAGAGATAGCACTAAGATTAATAACCAAGCCTCATTCTGTGTGCAGAAAGAACAGGCGGCTGCTTTTTGACACACATTTCTACATCCATCTTCTATTTTCTCTCTTACTTTTCTTCCTTCTTGAAATCACTTTATAACTGCTATTTTGAAAAGTTCTACAAAAATAAAGTTTACTTACTTACTTTCTTAACAAAGTATTTCTGGATTTCTGGCCTGCAATTGCATTTCTATGGCTACATAGATTCATTTCTCTGTGTTTGTGTGTGTGTGTTTGGTTTGAAGGGAGATGGAGAGCCAGTTGGACAGAGCCAGGGAGAGCCAGAGGCAGCAGATCCAGCAGGCAGATATGGCACTGGAGCAGTTCAAGAAACAGGTGGAGCTCAGCTCTGAGAAGGCATATGCTGACATGAAACTCCAGGTCTGATATACACACACACACACACATGTATGGGCATAAAAAGCACCGCACAATGAATGCACAATGCAAGCTGGTTAACACTAAGCATTGTGTATACATTCTGTACATCCATTGTTCACATACTGAGCTTAAGTCTGCTGCATATTTTGTGTTCCGTTGTGTGCCAAATATAGATGCATAGACACACATACACACTTTTACCCTAACCCCCCTTCATGTTTGCTTTACCACAAAGGGAGCAAGCTACAGGCAGTAACCAAGACAATGCAGACACACACACATAGCCATACACACACACATATTTTGTAGTTGCAGAGACACAGCCTGACCACAGATGCAATAGGGCGTCACGCTGGCTGTGCTTGAATTCCTCCGTATGTCTTTCTCTCTCCGTCGCGCTCCCTCCCTCTCCCTCACCCCTGCCGTCTAATGATCTGCACCATGAGGCCATCCCACATCCTATCACGGGTCCTTCTCCAGCACCTTTTAACTGTCCCTATACTGAAAAATCCATACGAAAGAGCCAAGAACAAAATCATCCTTAGGCCATTTTTCACTCACTTAGCCATACGAAATGAATGAAATGATTTATAATACTGCTCATTAAGCAGGTGCATTCATTCCTCCGCTATCACACATTGACCTTGCTTTCCTTTCAGTGGGTGTGACGTGGGCTGGTCAGGTTTTGATGGAGAATGGGTCACTTGCATTAAGCAGCCAAACTAATTAATGCAGCGGGCCAGCCTCACGATCAGCCCACCATACCGCGTGGGCTGCCGCTTTTTGGGAGATTTCTCCGATCGATGTGCATTCAGCTGTAAACTTCAGATGATGTCTTACAAGTCAGTTTGGCTATAGGCGTTTATGTTAAGTATTTCATTGCTATACGTACTCTCTGTGTGTGTGTGTGTGTGTGTGTGTGTGTGTGTGTGTGTGTGTGTGTGTGTGTGCGCGCTGTATTGACAAGGCAGCACTGAGTGTGGTCCTGAATGTTTTACAGGCATGCCGGTTGGGGAGATTAGCAAGTTTCAGCTCATCAGTATGAGATGTCCTTTACCATTCAAGGGGAAAACCACTGTATTTAAGGTTATAGAAGCTTGGCCAATTAACAAAAAACAAAACTATAATCTCCACAGCTAAAACGTGGCCTACACAGACTGCACTTTGTGAGCATTCATAGCATGCTTTCTTCGGTTTGTAACCACTACAATGAACATGTTTTGATTGTTTTTTTGTTTTTGTTTTTTTACTTGGGCAGCAAGTGATATCTTCTTCTCTCTTCAATGCTTGGAAAATGTCTGTATTGCTGTATCTTTCCTCTTCTTCCTCCCACTCCTTTTCTCCTGTTCTCATCCTTCCATCCTCTTGCTCGCTCCTTCTTCCCCCATTGAGCCCCTGGCATCCCGATCTCCAATCTGACTTTATCCTCAGCCCACATCAAAGCCACCGGAGAGGGGAGCAGTCTCTTCTGCATCCTTGTCATCCTCTCTCCCGCTTTCCCTCACTCCCCTACTTCTCTCCACCGTGCTCATGCATCGCTCCATCACGTTCCTCCTGCTAAGGCTTTAATGTTACAGAAAGTACTTCAAAAGAAGCTTTTACTCTCTCTTTTTCCATCCTTCCATCTTTCCTCTCATCATCTTCTCCCTCCCTCTGTCTGCAGATGGTGTTATATCTAAATGGATTATCTGTATCACTCCCTTCCTCTGTCTATCTTTTTCTCATTTTAAAATCGGCATCCCACTTTTAGACTGCACTTAAAGGAGAGAGTCTGCCCTATTTTGGTTAGAAAAAAAGAGAAGCGGCACCATACGGAATCAAATCTCTGTTGCATGCATAGTTCAAAGGAGGCTTCAGCATTTTAAATGGATTAATCAAAACACATTTAGCATTTCCTGAGTGTTACACACAGCATAGCCCAGATACAGAGGCGTTTCAGTAAATTACATTTCCAATTGTTGTTGATTATCGTCACCTGAACAGAAAATATGCAAGTGGTAGGCTGCAAAGAAGTTAAGATAAATAGCAGAAATATTGTCAAATCCATTCCAGAAAAACAAGTCCTCAAAGAGCCAGAAGCCTGTGACATTCTTATTTCTAACTGTGCCTTTTTTTACTTGACTCTTTTAGTTGCAATTATTTTCCTAGACCTGTAAATATGTGACTTATTGTGAACTACTGGTATTACATATTTAATGTTAAACTTCATATTAAACTTTGATGTGTAGATTAATACATTGATGTGCTGTTACGATGATATCATTACAGTAAGATCACATGTTGACTAAATTTCTTCACAGCAGCAGTTCATTAATTTAAATAAAAAGAAAACTATTACAGCAGATTTGTCGTCATTTTGCAAGTTATGCATACATTAGATTTATTGTACTTATGCTCTGAATATGGATCCATCACCTAAAACTAATGAACACTGAAAAGAATCTTGAATAAGACTGTGTGCAGTCTCCTGAAGTATGAGATTCTAGTAGATTTCTATGTCTAGTTTGCAGCAACATAAATGTATTCCAGATTCTGAACTCAGCCTAAATGTTTTACACAAACATTTTATACTGTATGTGTTTTATAATGTATGTATCTGAATGTTTTTTCCTCTCATGCCTCCAGATGGAGAAGGTAGAGGAGGACCTGATCCGTTCCAAGTCCCTCAGGGAGAACCAGGCCAAAGAGTTCTCCCAGCAACTTGATGCACTCAGACAGAAATATGAGCAGCAGGTCTGTATGAGTCTGTAACTTTATGTCCATCTGTCTGCAGTACGCTTATCTACCTGTGTCCGCATTTGCTGCTGATGTATCCAGCAGCAAAGAAGAACTCTCCTCTTGCTTCCATCATCATCATCACATTGTTATCATTTCTCTATTATCAGTGAACACTTGGTCTGTTGGAGCCAAGGGGACTGGCATCCATTTGGAATAGTCTTGTTATTCCTCCCCATCTGTTCTGCCTGATTAATTTCTCATGATAAGGGATACGCTTTAGATTAAGCTTAGATTGTGGCTCAATAAATATCTTAAACATTGCCAATTGAAAACTAATGCAATCTGCACAGCAGACGCACAGTCACCTTATCAGCCCATCTCCGTCACTCTTCTTCGATTAGGAGTCTAGAAACCATTTTCCTATTACCTCATTGAAATCTAGCTTGCTGATAGGAAGACATCTCCTACAGAGCATCAGATTCAATTAAACCGCAGACATGGATATTATCAGAGACAGCCAGTGTCATTGTACAAGGCAGGGAGCATAGTGTATATTTCACTTTAACCTCATTGGTCTAGCAGTATGAATTTCTATCTCTCAATGTACTGTACTTTACCAATATGATTGAATACTATAAAGGGCGAGTAATTTGATTAAATCTAATCTTGCTTCTTTAGACAATGACATTGTTTGTTGGAGTGTTATCTCCAGTGACCCTTTTGTGTATCTCTGACCAACTATAATTGATTGATGTTCAAACAAATAAGTTGTTCACTACTTACTCCCCAAATTCATGTCATAGTTGTATATGCAGAGATATGAAACACAATGTAAAATGGCTAACTTATTGTGATTAATAATTGTGAGGACACCAGACAGGATTAGTAAAGTAGGGATAATCAGTCAGCTCTGCTTAGCAAATAATTGCACAATGTGACAAAAGATATATGCATTTATATTTATATATTCCAGGATTTCCTTTAGATAATAAATAATTCTTTAATTCTTCCTTTAAATGATGTAAAAATACAATATGGTACAGTCTGACCATGTGGCGCCACATAAGCCTTGAGTGTGGACAGGACTAAATAGTGTATCATCTCTATTTCCCATCTGTATCCACAACATGATTGATTTCCAAGCAACAAACCAGCGCTCAGCCTGTCTGTTAATAAGCATGCTAACACTCATTTCCAGGCCAGATGGAGTTTAGGCTGCGTGTAATTTGCTGTAGATTGTTGTAAGTGGAGGATATAAGGCTACACTGGAGAAACAGCTCTCTGTTACTGATTTGCTCCATGGTTGAACAGTTGTGTTTGCAATAATGACATTTAGGGGGAAAGAACATTTTAGAATGACTTAAATGGGATGTATGATGCATTCATTATATCGAAATCTCTCTAAAGAATATCCAAAAACAAATCTGAAGGAAGGTGAGCGTTTCACTTCTTGCTGCAAGAGTCTCTCTTCCTCTGTCATAGAAATCAGACAATGCTAGTTAAACCAATAAACTGATTTAATGAGCCAGTAACTGAGAATTTATCAATGTTTTGAGTGCTAACAATAGTATATATTATAGTATAATATTGCTCTGATCACACGTTTTTCTGTCATGTGAAAAACAGGTAAGCAATCAAAGCTTTGCAGAAAATATTCAAGTGACGATTATCATCTGCTACACGGAGTGGGGGTGCGGTTGACAGTTGAAGACAGCTACACAGGGTTAGCAGCACATCAGGAGGCTTTTGTCTTAAAGATAAAAACACATAAAGACGAATAGCCTGTCTTTGTGATGATGCTGATATGAGCGCTAGTGACATTATCTACACAGTTAGAGGAGCAGACAAAGAAAGAGTAAATGCATCTCAATGTGCGCACCAAGATGTGGGAAGATATTGTGCGAACAGTCGTTTTATGTAGTGTGTACATTGTGTATACTGTGTTTTTGCACACACACAAGCGTGATCTTTGTGTGGACCTCGTTCTTCCATTCCATGCATTATGCGTCCACTCCAAAGAGATTGGTGTCACAAGATTGCAGGGGTCAAGTTTGTTCATTCAGATGCTCACAAAAGAGCATTCCCTCAGGGGCAGCTTCAATAAGGGAAGTCTGTATGAAGGAGTTGTTTTCCAGCTGACCCTTGCGGCAGCTGGACGTCACGGTGACCTTACCGAGCTCTGCCTCTTGACGTTGGGGTGACGTAGTGAGGTCAAATGGCTGGTTTGGAGTCTTGACCTTGAGAAATAAGGGAAAAAACACAACAGCCTCGCTCTTCAGATTTTAGATCAGGGCACTAAATAATAAAGGAGGCATGCAAGTGTACATGATGTATGCACAGACAAACTCACGCTCATATCCATACTCAGCGCCGCTCACTGGCCATCTTCAGTTCAAACCCTACAGTGAGGAATAATTGTCTTTCTTCCATCTCTCCCTCCCCTCTCAAACTCACCCCAGCCTCCCCTGCTGAGACCAGACAGGGCTTCTATTCTACCCTCCTCTACACGCTCCTCTCCCCCTCTCCCTCCCAAACATTTCAGATTCCCCCGGGGTTGAGAGAAGCCCATTACCTCACTGTCCTGTCTCAATGCGTGCAATGCACACACACACACACAACCATGTCAGCCCAGGCTGACAGGAGTCGTGCTGTGCAGTAACACCCGACCCACTCTGTATCTGTGGCAGCAAGCTGTGCTGTAACCGACTCAGTGTTCCCTCAAAAGCGCCAAGCCGGTCCCTTTAAGAACCGCAGCACCCAGCATCCTCCACTGCACGCTGGCGCCACGTGATGTCACAACCAGGCTCCTTGCTGGGTCTGCTCCCTGTCATCTCCTCTCCGTCTTTTTCTTATGCTGTTTTTCACACAATGGATCTATCTTGCCCATTTCTTCATCCTCGTTTCACCTCAGAGCCCCCTCTTTCGTCCAAAATCCCCCTCGACCCAAGACTCTAAACAGGAGCGAACAGTAAGCCGGGATGTCCTCCCACAGTTTCTGTCACCGCATGTCCTGTTGTCCTGCTGGGGAGTTCTCGAAGCAATCGCCTGCTTATAAATCTTTCAACTGTGCGAATCAGTGTGACTGTATCAATCTGACTATCCCTGCGGGACAACGTATTCTGGCTGTGGATCTAATTTCTATCTATTATGTCCTTTAATGGATGATGAAGACGGTGCAACTTTGTCTGTCTGTGGATTGTACCATGCACAACATCAGCATTGCCACTGGTGGTGTGGAAGATATGCCCACATTCTGCATAGTATTTGTCTAATGGAGCTTTGTGGTGTTTAATTGTGTACTTTATGTGTGTGTGTCTGCCATGCCACTAACTAAGCCACAGAGATGAAATACATTTTTATCCAGTTATAAATCCTCCAGTTGCCCTTTTTACGGGGAATTTAGCAAAGCTCTCCCAAAAGCTGAAGGGTAAATTCTTGGCTTCCAAAATGAAGTGCCTATTGTGGCCTTCCTCTCAGTGCTGGGGACGGAATCTGGCTTCCTGTAGATAGCCCCTCATTCATCACCTGCTCTGAATAGCACGCAACGTCCGAAGATAGGGCCATGGATAGAACAGGCACTGGGCATAGAGGCCGTGGATCTCCACTTCTCTGGCAGGCCAGGTAGGGTGCCGTCAAGCACAATGTGCAGGGGATTAGCTTCAAAGCAGGGAGGCAAATGGGCCCCAAGCCCCTGCTGTCCTTTCAAGGCTCTGGCTGGGGCTGCACGGTGGGATGATGTGGGGGTCACTGGTCCCCCCGCCATGGGGGAGTGGGAACGGAACAGAGCCTGGGAAAGACTTGGGGGCTTGGGGCTGGGAGCTTCGCTGGCATGGCTCACCTCTCAGAAGGTGACTCCACTCACAGCTCTACTGGGACACAGACTTACTTCAGCTGACAGGATGATTAAGCCCTGAAAAAGTGGGGCTTTGCGTCCCATTAGAGGTGTTTTATTTTCCCCCTACTGTATTGTGTGTGGTTGGTTGCAACCCCAATGAGACTAAAGTCTGCTGTCTGTTTATACCGTAACCAAGCCTTCCTGTTGATTGGTCCATACATGTCCTTGCTATATTTTAACTTCAGATATCCTCCATTAGCAGCATAAACCTCGATGATAGCTGCCCAGTAATTGCTGCTCGAGCATAATCCCATTAACTGTGAAAATATGGAAGCTAATATTGATTAATGAAAGGAGAGAAAGGATTTGAAACCAGTTAAATTAATTGTGAGAATATAATTACAGGTAAAAGCAATATCAAGAGCCTTTTAGCATCTTCTCAGTTCTTTCTAAAGTTTCTGCTGTGCTAACCTCCCTATCCATTTTTTTTTTTCTCTGATTTGGGTTTATAATGATCATCATAGTCATCGCCCTAAGCCGATTTTCGCATGCTGTCAGGCGCATAGCATGGGGCATCGGATAGTTACTGCAGCCAGATGGCTAACCCCTGCCAGCTTGCATGCATAGCCCAAACTAGCTGCTCTTTTATATGCCGATCGCAGAATAGGGCGAGGGGGACAGATTTAAAGAGAAGAGGAGTAGGACATTGAGGGCCAGTCTGTACAATTGGCAGGAGAGGTGGGAGGGCGGGGGGTGGGGAGCAAGACAGATGTAAACACATCACATCACGTTGTCCTCTGACAATGTGAGGAAGAGGAGAAACTTTTCTTGTGTTTTTTGTTTTGGTTTTTTCCCCCCTCACCACCTTCCTACCAGTTTCACCACACTGGTATTTGGGCACATGGGTGCTCCGGGTGGAGGGAAGGGGGTAGAGGGAATAGGACGAAGAGAGGATGGATGGATAGGTGGATGGACAAGTTGTCATGACGACAGGGTTGCTCTGAGTGTGTGTTGGCTGATGAAGTCTCTCTTTGCCTGCTTGTCCAATCAGATGGCTGAGCAGCACATGCAGCACGAGCATGAGAGGACGCGGCTACAGCAGCAGCACAGCGCGGAAAAGGACAGCCTGGTCCAGGAGCGCCAGCGGGAGGTGAGCAGCCTGGAGAGGCAGGCCAGGGCCGCCCTGCAACAGCACCAACAGCACACCCAGGAGTGGAGGAAGCGCGATGCCCAGGTAGGGGGTCTCCACTGATCCACGTTCGCGCGCACACACACATGCTGACCCACTGCTCTCCCGTGGACAACCATTTTGTATTTTGCCCATTGACGTTTTCCTGAGGTATCAAAAGCACAGCGGGTTAAGACACTTTTTTACTTGAAGCTAGACAGATATTAGTACAGGATGGGAATCATTTTACAGATTGCTGTATACTTGGCGCAAGCGTACGTAAGAATTTAGATACTGCTGTTTGAATAAAAATCATTTTAGTTAGGGTAAAAACAACGGTGCATGTAAGAAAAAGTAACAAAATGGAAGAGACGAAACAACTTCTAGCGTTATTTTGATGTTTTTTAAATGATTTTTTTTCACAGCAGAGTTTCGTGATAGAAGTGTAAAGACAATCAAAGTACAGGTAGCCAGATGACAGAGAGAAAATTTGTTCCGTTGAGCACCAAGCTTTTATTCAAAAACCCTGGGTTGAATTTCTCTTTTATTTTCCGCTGTACACGGTTGTGGACCAGCGTCAAGCGCTCAGTACTCCCACCGGTGTATCTCTGCATAGCATTCTCCTCTCACACTTGGTATCCATCTCCCTCCGTAAAGCGGTGGTTATTCCCTTATTACAGCATGGATGGCCACAATGAGTTCATGACATTTGAGTCTATATTAATGGGCCGTCCCTGACACTTGAGAAGCAATCCCGTTTCCATTTAGCCAAACCAACGGCAGGTCTTCATCCCATACCCTCATCTGTCTTCCTCTCCAGCCTGGGCTGGCTTGGAGCTCTGTGAGAAACCATTTGACAAACCAACCCCCAGCTGGGGATGTGTTTTTGACTCATAAAACTTTCTGATGAAATGGACATTGTCAGCATGCAGGAATTTTGTTATTGGCCTTTAGCTGGGTAGGGATTCAGGCGGACATTTGTAATATTTGTGGAAGCAGTTCTGCCCCAGATGTAGGCACGGATGGTGCCAGCTTACGAATAGATAAGCGAAGAAATTGGAAATTAACAAACTATTTTATATTTTATTTTGTCATCCTCACAGTACAATCATTTCTTGGGGCTTTAAGAAATATTTACAATAATGACAACAGTTGAAATTTTTGTCTTTTTTTTTTTTTTTTTTTTTGAAAAGGTGCTCTCCTTCACACTGTATCAAAGGGTGGCTTATTTTCTCCCCATTTGTCAAATTATGGCAATAATTTTGTCTTCTGATGTGTTGATGTTTACATTGTAGTTGTTAACTGTAAAACTACATGGGATGTTCCCACTAACCCTCAATATCACCACCTCATTCCCAGCTCAAATGTCAAAACATTCTCTCTTGGACATATTGAGGTAATTATTTTAAACTGATCTTATACAACATACCAGTATGCTACTGTGCTGCTGGTTGGTTTGCCTCACAACAGTCTAAAATGTTTTTAAAAATGAACTGTAACATGAGGGAAAAGTGCTGTTTTTTTTTTTTTCCTTTTCATTTCCTTCTAATGTTCCTTTTCTAATATTTTGAAACGTCTTTCACGCTCGATAGCGACAAGTGAGTTATTTGGTTTTCTGGAGATGCCGTCTGTGGGACAGTTCTGCTGATAACACATGCGTCCTAGTCATGTCAGCATGGCGGGCGTGTGGTTTGACAAATCTCGGGATCTCGGGAGGTGACGAAAACAACTTCCCCAGTACTCATCTTGTATTCTCAATTCCTGTTTGCTCGTGCAGCATTTTGAGCAGCGATCAGGCGCCCGCCTTCCTAATGTCAGATGTTAAGCGGCAGAAATCAAATTTCACTCAGGCCTCGGAAGATGAAGGTTGGGATTGTGAGCTTTCTGAAACTATTACGGATGGTTTGGTTTGACTTCCTGTGTGAGCACTACCATGGATGTGCTGTTAAAATGACAAAAACTGACACACCACCGGCAGATATGTATTAAAGATGACTTTTACATTGAGCAAGCCACTTATTAAACACTTTTGCATTACCAAGTTGTTACCCCTGGGTACTAGTATATGCATCTGTCTCACTGATACTAACCCACAGCTAATGTGACCCTTCACTGGCATCCACATAAAACTGCTGAAAGTGGTGAAAATATGAGCATTTGTTAGTGCATACAGAAAACATAGACCTCCTTTCCAGTACCGCTTCTTCTTCTCTTCTTCTTCCATTTCTCTTGTGTTCTGGGGTCTCAGGACTCTTTGTGCGTCAAACAACACCTCCCACCACATAGGTAAGATATGGACAATGATATTATCATCAGCGACGCCCAACTAGCGAACGGCAGATGCCTACTGTGGCCATTGAACCAGACGCCTCATTATTTCTGCCTCTCTCCTTTGCACACTTTCTCTCAGTTTTCCTGGAGTCAGGGAGGCGGTCACAACTAGGAAGCTGGCTAAAGGAGTAGCAAATGTCAGTCCACACACTCTCAAGGTGATAATTCCAAACATCCTTGATGTGGTGGGACAGTAATAAATAACATTCCTGGCTCTTGCCTTGTGTTTGAGCAGGAGAGCCAATGGTCGTGGCGGCGACTGGAGGAAGAGCTAAGAACGTACACAGGACACATTGTCCTGATCCACTAGTTGCCAAAGAAACTCTGACCCCACCACCACTGTGTAGCTGCTACATTATAAAGGTTATACTGACCATCTGTTGCATGTATATGAGGCCTTTTTGTTTTTCAGGATGATTACATTCACATAAACTTATCTTCCCTTTCTCTTTGCTGATTCATCCTTGTAACTTATATGTTGCTAAGCTCTAATGAATTAAATAAAACAGCTGGTTCAAGGCCTTGTGTGTAGTTGGCTTCCCACTGACTCAGGATTAACTCACAATTCGCAGCTGTGAACAGAATCTTACTATTCTCTTAAAGGAATAAATAGTTTCTCAAACTGTTTTGAAAAAACACCAAAGCCCTGAAAGAGCTTTCAGTTGGCTATCGAATGATGAGCGATAACACTGGTGAAACATGTTTGCCCGCAGCCAGCTCTGTGTTGTTCTGTTAGCTGATCAATGCCCCCCCAGAGGGCGAAGGAGTTTTCATGGACTGTTTGGGGATCCCATCCACCAGTGTATCCTCTAACACGCCCACATCCTGTGCAGTGGCCTTTCTTTTTTGTCTCCCTGTACAGAAATATTGCAAAAGAAAAAATGAATAGTGTGTGTACATCTACCCATTGTATGTTATAAATATGTTTAACATAGTGTAGAAACTATATTACACACTGAAGTCACAACAAGTTTCCTCTCATAGAAACTTTTATGGGACGTTGTCATTATTTTATATTCTCCACAAAACAAATCTTTATATCTTCTAAAAGCATTTTGGAGATAATGAATTCGTCTATTATGATAAAGACTTAAATAAAATTTCATTATTGCTATTGTTCCTAACGCCTCCATTTTGTGTGTCTGTGGAGGCGTTTCAATTGTTCTAACACCAGTGAGAATTTCACTTCAAAACCAAGGCCAGCATTTGAGCCTTTTTTTTTTTGCAAACAACAAATTTGTTTGTTCTATGCAAAACCATCATTCATATTTTTTTCCACCAGTTCCTCCTGAAACTCATTTTATGGGTGTTATTTTTCCCAAATAATTATGTCTTTTTTCTAAAGGAGCATGCCACCATCTGGACTTTAAAACAGCATGTGAGGAGAAAGAGAGATCTTTCATACAGGCCGTGACAGGACTAAATAGTGCTGTCAATTTTTCAAAGCATTTCAATCCTAAGTACGTGATAAAGATGAGTCAGATGAAGAGGGGCAATGACAGACTAGAGTCAAAGCTAAAGGATGTCTGATGAAGAGAACAAGGCAGACAGCTAGACCAGTGTTGGACATTGATTGTTTTCAGTGCTTGTGTGTGTGTCATTTGCAAATGATTGGTCCCTGGATCTGGTATTGTCAAGTGAGTCGTCATGTTACTCAGTGATGATCTGCAGTAGCGGATGAGTATCCCACTGGGCTGGCATGTCACTGATTCTTTAAATGATTTCACCACATCTACCCACCATACATGTGAGTATTTCTGTTAGAACTCAGCTGATTTTTCATTTTTTATTCACAGCTATTGATCATAGGCGGGAGTCATCGGTGCGTACTGATTCTCTGTGATGTGTGTTGGCACTTCCTTTCAAACCATGAGGCCATTTTAGTATGTGCATACATCACATCTTGGATTTCAGCCAGATGGTTTTATCTGCCTGACAGCAGTGAAACATTCATTGTGACCTCTTTCCTATGTTTACTTTGCTTAGTACCGTCACATATCACACACTTATACATATGTAGTAAGTAGATATTTAATTTTAAAACTAATGCAGTTATTTTTCTTTGGAGGAAGAAACTGTCGGTTATTTTATTGGTATTGTCCTTATATTGCTCACACAATATCTATGCACTGTACAGATAACATGCCCTGGCATTACAACATACACACTTGCAGTATAAAACCAGTATTGCTGGAAGTTTTGCTTTCATGACATGGTGTGTCTGTCTGGTCAACTATCAAATTTTACAAAATTTTTTTAGCATGTTTAAGTAGAATAAGACAGTATGGTCAGGGATACCAGAAACTAGATATATTAAGAGTGATGGTTTGAGCAGTGCTTGAATAATTAAGAAAAAATGTGAATAAAAGTCTGTCCTTTGGAAATCTTGTCAAGAATGAGATGAAAGACTGACGCCACTCTCATATCATTAACAATGGATCTAGAGGCAGGGGTGTTTTGCATAAAGACTAAACAAGGGGAATCGGTTAGCTAGCCTTGTCCAAAGCTCAGCAATATGCCTACCAGCACCTCTAAAGATCCCATAACAAACACATAAAGTCTCATTTGTTTAATCTACAAAAACAAATGGGGTAATATCAATCTTCTCATGTCATCTAGCAAAGGGTAAAATAAGAGCATGTCCCAAAAAGTTTCTATTCCTTTAAAATTTAAAACTTCTCAGAGCCAAAAAGTCTGGACATTAGTTAGTTTATAGCAAAGATTAACAAACTTAAACATTTTCCACCTGCTAATGTCACACAGACTTTTCTCACAGCAGACATTGAGTTATGTTTCAGGAAACAGGTGTAACAAATATGATTAAATTATGGCTCTATTCCATTTAGGTATGCCAGTGAGCCAGAGACACATACCAGGGAGCTGATACTGGCATGCATAGATTGAATACAGCCATTATAAATATAATTAGTTACACCCATATTTTGCCAAGTCCATAATATCCACTGTGAGAAATGGCTTTGCCCGTCACCTTCATGTAATTCTTTTTAGATATTAGAAATGCAAAATGATTTTTACTGTCCCCAGAGTTTTATTACATTTCATTAATCTGCAGTCATTTTTCAAACTAATACACCAGTGGAATAACTCTTTTCTGTTAAACTCAGCTAATGTTAAAGATATGCTTAACTGATCAACCTGTCAACCAGTCTTTGTTGTTTTATGTTTTGTTAAATCAAGTTAATCAAAAGATAAGGGTACTCTGAAACCAAGACCCCCTCTTATTAATTTATGTTGTATCTTACTCAAAAACAAAGCAGCGATAAAATTTCCTCTGTCAAAAGGCAGTTTTACATATCACAGAGCAGTGAAAAGGTATTGCTGTGCTGTGGTTGTAATCAAACAATTAAGCACCTCAGTGTTTTGCAACACATCCTGACTGTTCAGTCCAAAAGGATGCTGTTTAAACAATTCTCATATTACAGTCTGCAAGGACAATAACACATGGGTTTAAATATTTTATAGTAAAATAAATATAGTTATCAGGAAACATGTCTGGCCAGCTAATCATTCAAAAAACACCTTAGAGTTATTGAGGAAGAGTAGTTACTTTGGTGTTTTAACCCCTGTCTTGTAACAATATTTTAGTAAGAATATCTGCAGTGTAGAATGTGTGTAGTACTTTACATCTGCACTTGACTTTAATGACATTTTCCTCTGACTGAGCGATTATAGCCCGTTAGCCAGTGTCCCATCCACCACTCCTCTGTTGTTCTGCCAGTCCTTTGTCTATGACGGTGTGACTAATATATTTCATTGACACTCTCTGTCACCAAACTGCTTCTTCACAAAGCTCCACGCCGGCATGCAAACATGTAGCCTGTTGAAAGAAAGCGTACTCACCACTTCCAAAACATGCTCTTTTTGGCCTCTTAATTTATCGTACCAATGCCTCTGTTCTGAAAGATTATACTCTAACTTATTAAAATATTTTTGGGAGACAGATCATCACATTTGTTAAGAGGTATACATTAAAAGACTCTTGAGGCTCAGATCTATGCTTTCGTTGCCTTAGTATAATGACCAGAGACTGAAGTAATGAGAGACAGGGAAGCGGGACATAGAGGCGGAAGTTAAATGTGTTTGTTTTGTTTTTGTTTTTTCCTCATTCTCTCTCTGCATGTGTTGCGTGCCATTGTGTGACAGCTAGACCACGTGTGGCTGTTTGTCTGTGTATAAGATATTATTGTCTGTGTGTGCCAGCGTAGGAGGGAGTATAACACGAACCACAGCATCTACCCTGTTTGTAACCTCCTTTGAAGTCTCTTTGGTTCTCCAGTGCCCGCTAAAAAGACTTTAGACGCTCTGTCTGATTGCCTTAACATGGCGTTGTCCTGGGATGCCCCAGGCTTTTGAGGAGAAGGAGGAGGCGGCTGGAGGCACACACTGCAGGCAAAGTAAAGAAAGTAAACCAAGGAGAGTAATGAGGATGTGCAATAGCAGGAATACTTGCAATATAGGTAGAGAGTGTGAACACACTGCAACTGCAGTGCATCTTTTCAGTGCCACCTATTCCTTTACTACAATACATTTTGCTAGATTTCCTGTTGTTGTAAACTATAGGGAATTATCATATTGTAGTGTAAATTACCACAAATGAGCTATTTAGACAAGAGTGAACTGTAACATGGATGGCCATGTCATATTAAAATGCACATACATTTCTTACTGAGATGTATTTTGAAATTCAGTCCGCTGAAAGTTTAAATTTTGAGGCCCTCTTTCCCTATGGTAATCTTCCTCCACACCATAAGTGAAGCAGTTTTGACAGAACAGTAAGCTTACCATCTCTTTTGACATTTCCCAACCTCTTGAGGATATTAACTTCATTGCAGGCCAGAGTGGTTTCCAGGGCACGTGGGGTTGTACTCATTAGCATTCCGGCTATATAATGTTGATGTTCACTGGCAATTATGAAAGGCCCTTCTGGGCAAATTCAAAATGAACAGTTCAAAAGAGGGAGTCAAGAGAAATTGAGCCATCGCAGCAACAGCCCCACACACACACACCCGCTGAAAACAGAAAATGAAACTTTCCTATGCTTTGTTAAACTGGCGAACCTCCTTCAGACTTAGATACGTCTCAATCTACATAGGTTGATCTCTTACTCAAATCTTCCTTACTATCAATGTACAGTGTATTGACATTTCTTAACACCTCTCGCTGTGGTATCATTATACAGTGTTGATGTGTGGGTTGTCACCAAACTTGTCTCAGCCTGTGATCAGCCAAACTACTGACAAGGATTTTCATTGGTACAATAAATATACTCATTTAGACGCATAAATCTGTCCAGGGGTACCCAATAAACAAAAACAAAACAAAAACAGTACTGTTAAAACTTCAATACAATTCACCTCAGCTAAAAATTATCCCTCCTGCTAGGCTTTGCCCGATCAGAAAAATAGCTTACATTATGCAATATTAAGTGTGCCAGTAAAGACAAGCTCCTCTCACTTTTCTGTTCTATCACCAAGAAGTCGTAATCTTAGCCTAAGAGCTCCCACATCTTGGAGCCACCAAATATCTGCGAGCGATACGTTAATATCACCTGAATCTGCTGTACATCTCTGTATCCCTCTCAGACGCTATTTCCGATTTGGAAGCCCAGGTGTCAAGTCTAGCGAGGAACTGGGGGCCCACACCCACCATAAACAACAGCAAACTGGCATTGCTCGGGGAAGAGGAAAAGCAGGCGTTCCTGGACAAGGGAGACATCCTGGGCGGCTCGCTCCGACATGGAAACGCATCATAGCGACCTTGAGAGGAGTCACCAGCAGGAGAAGGACACTGCTGGGAAAAGGGTGGGTGAAGGTGGAGAGATGACAAGGTCACTTTCCAATAGGATGCTGCCTGTGTACAAATGCTTTACATCACTTTCTATTGCCTGTGTGAATGAGCACTATTTAAATACGGTCACATGAAAGTGATTCTAGGCCTCAAACTGGGAGGAAAATACAGGCCGAGGTGCAGAAAACTGGGATCAAGACAGAGAACGACATAGCTATCCTAGGCACTAGTTATATGTGCTGTTGTCCCGAAAGCCTTTTACATTTAGCCTCTCATTCACACACTCACACACTCCCACCAGCGGCAAGCTACCACACACGCCAGGTGCTGGCCTGACCATGGGGAGTGGTGGGGATTTAGTGACTGCTAAGGACACTTGAACATGTGGACGGGGAGGCAGAGATCAAACCGCCACCTGCGATTAATGGAGCGACCGCTCTGCCGAGCCACAGCCAACCCCAGGGAGGCTTGTCTGGGATTCGCCACGCCTTGAGGGCTTTGCCTGTCATGAATATCATGCCAGTACAGATCAATACATCTTAATGTTCTCAGACCATGAGTGACTTTGTGTTGTGCTGAGATGTGCCAACCGTAAACACCAAATAAAACCAACATATTACTAACAAAGCATTTTTCTGCATCCTAGATCTTAAACAGAAAATTGAATAGGTAATGTATACTACATATACTAAGTCTTTTGATTTACCATGTAGGATATATTGTTTTGAAATGTGCACTAGTGAGGATTGGACTGGCGAGTCAGTCATGGAGGAGAAACCTGCAACATTTCATAGAGCCATTATCCAGCTTTGCTTTTTGCTATCTTGGTGAACCAGGAAGTACTTCAATTAAAACTGCAAAGGTCCTCTGTTTCTTTCTTTCTCTCTCTGTCATATTTGCTCCCTCGCCACTCACGAACTGGACCCACAGCGGGAAATCACCCTTAATCTTGTGCTGGTCTAGCAGGAAGCCGACCCTAGGTGGTGTTGATCAGAACCTAATCCCTCGGCAGGGCCCATCAAAGAGAGCATTTTCATTGAACACCATTCCCGCGCCAGCTGCACAGCATAGCCCAGATACAGGGACCTCCTAAGCACCCAGGCGTGTTTGGCTCCATATAGCGCCAGAACCAGGGTACAGAGGGCGAGATCTGAGGAAAAGAGCATACTTGTACAATTAATCCTCATTTGAAAATCACGCTTCTTCCTATCTGTCCCTTTTTGGATCTTAAGGCTGTTTTGCAGCTAAAAGTTATTTTATCTTTTGGCACACTTCAGTTCCTCTCTCTCTCTTCCCTCTTTTTGTACATAGTAAAAAAATGACCCTGATTGTCAGGAAATCTGGAGTGGATTCAAAGCAGGCTGAATGTTGAACTTAGACTGATAACACTATCAACCAATGTGCTAGTTTCACTTTTTCATGAAAGAGATTAATGATTTCTCTGTCCTTTTTGTCAGCTAAGTGCATGCTAAAAACTCACCAAAAGGTTGAGCGATCTTTTCCCCCTTTTTCTACTTTCAAATCTGTCTCCAAGTTTGACTTGAGTGGGCGAGAAGAAGTTCTCTCTTCATTTTTTTTTTTCACATGGGTTGAAGTCAGCCAGGCCTCAGATCCATATTGACTACGCTCACCCTTTTTGTAAGCTGATTTCTCATTCTTTTGATGCAGACAAATGCTGTCCTCTGCAGTCACTATGCTCTTGGAAGCAGAGCCTGGGCGAGCCAGCTTTTCCTTTTCTTTTTTTTTTTTTTTGAACACATCTCCCAGTCCTGGAAAAAGGCGGAGAAATCCATTAAATCCATGAATGGATTCTCATCAAAACATGTCGTTTAAGGGAGACAGAGGAGAGAGTGGGATACAGGGGGATGGGGGGATGTTTTGGGAGTAGACAGTCGGAGCTGTTGGAATGAAATAATGAGAAACAGAATATCAGAGGAGATAAGATCAGACATTAAGATAGTTCCATACATTTGAGCTTCACCAAAAAGAAAGGAGGAGAGACGGAAAAGTGATGGAGATAGGCTGAGGAGAAGGTGTGGGGGGTGTTTTTAGTCTGGTTGCTATTGAAGTTTGACTTTCTAAGTGTGTGTGTGTGTGTGTGTGTGTGTGGGTGCGTGCGTGTTCATGGGTGAGAATGAATGCACACAAACCCCAGACCTCCCAATCTCTGCGCTCCACTGAGGGGCCTGTGAAGCTGCCTCTGTGCCTGATAAAGATACCTCATCTCTGGGCTACAGTTAGTACGAATCCTGCCTCTCACCCACACCACCTCCTTATCTAACTTTCTTATTCTCCTCCACACCCCCGCCGTCCATCTGTCTTTCCCCACGTCCCCCCATCCGCCCTTCAAGTTGTGGCAAAACCCAGAACAGTAGGGCTTTCTATAAAGAATTGGCCTTACCAGAAATCAGGGCTTTGAGGAAGTGTGGGAATACTGTTTCTTAACACACACATATATGGGTGCACTCACACACTTGTGTATGCTCACTAACATATTAAACAAAGGTCATATTAACAATTACTGCCTAATAGGCACTACTTGTATAAAACGTTTGGTTAGTGGAGAAAAGGTCTTTGTGTTTGTGGACCTCTTCACGTCATACAGCAGTATCTTACTCACTCCCTGCTTGTCAATACTAGAGATCTGAGATCATGCGCGACAAAAGATCAGGAGGTCTGAATAACGTCTGGAACCTTGAATTCATATTTACTCTTAGTCTGGAGAGCACGGCTCTTTGAAATGCTAGATTAGATGTGCAAGTTCTGTCTGATATGTTTGTGTGGACCTGGGTGTTTGTGTATGAGTGTGTGTGAGTGAATGAGAGAGAGCACATACTTATGCATGCTTGGTATGTTTGCATATTGCACATGTACTGCATCCACTATGTAATTTTAAGTCCCCTCATCTTTACAGCTTTAATTGCTGGTGTAAATGTCCATGTGTGTGTGCATAAAAAGTGTATATTCACAAAAAGAACATAGTGACAGAGGACAGGAGTGAAGCCTACACTTTCTGATGACTCCTCCAGCAAGTAGTAAAAAAGGATGGTGTGTGTGTGTGTGTGTGTGTGTGTGTGTGTGTGTGCAAGCATTTGTGTGCACGCCTACTTTCACCTCAGATCAAAGGAACAGGGCATTTCATCAAGCACTAACCAAGCGTGACAAAACCACCTGCAGGCAAACATCAGCCAATGAGAAATCAGCTTTTTGGCATGCAGTAGCCAATCACTACTCCCTGTGTCACAGCAGCAGTGTCCCCCCAGCCATGACCCATGTGACTCTCTAGACATGAAAGCTACGACAGTGCTCACTCTTTCTCTGACACGCACACACACACACACGCACACGTGTGTGCATGCTGAGCATTAGAAAGCTGAGGTTTGAAGGCCTCTGTCTTGCAGTTTGTCTCTTTCATCCACAGGTATTTCTTTTTGCTCCAAGGAGGTAGTGTGTGCACATCCAAAAACATGAGAGGTTGTCCTCTAAAAGTTAGTTTGGCTCAGACAGTGTGTGAGATTATGGCCCCTAGCTGGAGCTGGAGCCGTCTTTTGTGTGTCTCCACTCGTTATGACATGTCAATGCAGCTATAAAGGGTTCAGATGACAATGACCACCAAAGGAACTGTAGGTGCTGATGTTCTTGGGCATCACTGGCTGCAAACAGCTTCATAAAGAACAGAAAGTAACAACACATTCTAGTGGACTTGGTTAATGTATTTTTATGACTTTGAACTCCATGCTAATACCTCTAATCAAATATGTGTTGAGGTAAGATGAACTTTTGGTGAGCAGTCTGTAGGTCTAATATCTGGAATCCAAATATTTCCCTTGCATCTTGATCAATGTTGTGGCTGGTCGGTGAATGAAATCATTTTTGAACATATTTGTCTCCCTACTCACATTTGATTTCATCTGTGAGAAATAAGACCTTTTTTTTCTTTTTTAGCGACCATCACGGGTTGCTTAAAAATAGAAAAACTTGTTTGTGCTCAGTAATGCAGCTGCGAGAAGAAGATTGCAGCTGCTATTTGGTGCCTCAGCTCGGGTACAGACTTCAAAACCTCATTTAAGTTGTTTGGCACAGGGAGATCATCTGTATATAACTTTTGTTTGTTGTGCTATGCACAGAGCTGACTAGGCAGTGTTTTTATGTGGCCAGAGATGCATCTACTTTGACACTATTTTCCATGTGTGAACACATGAGTGCATAAATGTGGTTTGACTGATTGGATCTTAATGGGTCTTCAGTGTGTTCTCGTTGCATTCACATCCATATTTAGGCTACGCACTAGTGAACAGACCACCCAAGGTGTTTTTATTGCAAAACATGTACAGCTGATTTTCTGAATGTTCACAGAAGTTATAACTTCAACATGGTACCAACCTTGATTGCTTTGTGTTTCTTCCCTCCTCAGATGTTTGTGTGTCACTCTGTACCTGGGTTTGTCTGTTTATCAGTTTTCATTGAGACAAGGAGAATGAAGAAAAAGAATAGGTTTTGTCCTCCAAAAGAGACATTAATATTAGAATAAAAAATGCAGAAAGTCAAACCAGGGAGATCTGGCAGTTGAGTTATTTTTTATTTTTTTTAGTATGTCCATTAACAGTCTTATTAAACGACTGACATCCATATCAATCCATTCACTCCAGCTTTGATCCCGAACCCTCTGAGACTGTCAGACCCGGCACTGTTCTCTCTCTCAGCCAGAAGATGGTGGTACGAGGTTGTTGTCATTGTTGTTGTCATAGCTGCGTCTTGTTCTTCTCCCTTGCCCCCTGTCACTGCTGACTTATTAGGTTGGTCCTCTGCCATTTGGAGATACACCAAATCACATTATTCAGTTGGTCATGGATTAGACGAGGAGGAGAGAAACACAGGCTGAGGGATGATCAAAGAAGGCCCACATTCACCTCACACTGACAGACTAACTGGGAGACAAAGAGATGGGGGAGGCAGAGCGAAGAATCTGATTTAAGGGGAGAAAGAGGTAAAGTTTAGGATATTCGGTGCAGGGCTTTCAGATTACTGGCTCTATCTGTCTGAATTTGGATTTGTCCGCTGTTAGTGTGTGTTTACATCACTAACAGCAGCTGCACAAACACACATTAAAGCATTTTAATGCGCTAGAGATTGTGTTCTCGTGTTTGTGTATGAACATATGTTGTGTGTTTGTGTGTGTGCGTGTACGCATGCCCAGACCTATGTGAGCTCCTCGTTTCCTCAGCGCACCATCGGGCCCGGCGGCAGAGAGAGAGAGAGAGAGAGAGAGAGAGAGAGCGAGTGTGAGTGAGTGAGTCACCCAGCACATGAAAGAGTCAAAGTAAAGGATCTGCCGTCCCAAAAAAACATCACACAGCTCCCTTGCTCACTTTTTGAAGTCATCCAAGAGGAGGGAGGGAAGCGACACACTTTCTCAATCGCATTAAAACATGGCGTCAGGCAGCTCCCATCTTGTTGCACGCTATAGATTACACTTTGGTTTGAAGTGGAGTTTTAAGTGGGACACCATGATATTGGGCTCTGTTTTTGGGGTAAAGTTCCTGATTCAACTCGAAGCATCCTACATCTGAACATCAGGCAGACTTCTTGATCAAAGGAGGGATGGAGGCATAAATAGACAGGAAGTGAGGCATACCTAGGCAGAAAACTAGAAAGATCTTTGTCATGGGTCAATCAGAGTCATATGACCAATTGAAAAGAAACTTTACATCTCCCCTAGTAAAAATGTTGCCGTCACAGTTCTTAAGTTAAGAACATTTCCTACGTAGCTGACACAAATCTGTGCACAGAAAGCATGACTGAGACACTTTTCCTGCAGTTTTAAAGTCTGTCCACCTGCTTATATTAAAGCAGTCTGTGATGCTACAAGCAGCTCCATCCATTAAACATCCAAAGCCTCAGGTAAACTTTATTTTCAGACCTTTACGATGTGGGTTAAATGTTAAGCCCACTCACACTGATGGTAATGGATGTAATTGGTTTTCTGATACCAAGAACTGGCTGGTTGAGTTTGTAATCACTAAACGCTTGGTATGTTGTGTGTGTGCACGTCTGTATGTTTGATGTATGTTTATCTATGTTTGTCTGTCTGTGTGTGCGCGTGCCCATGATGCATTATTTCTTTTACTGCGTGTGATGCGGCACTGACAGTGAGCAGCAGGGATGAAGAGAATCACTACTGACAGGCAGTGATGGCAAACTGTGAAATGGAAATAAAGCCCCTTGTCATTACAGCACCAACTCTCTCTCTTGCACACACAGATACACAGGCGAGCGCAGTAAGACAGCAATGATTACAGACAAACGAGCAAATAACATCTCCCAGCTCTCCCTCGCTGGCAGATTGAACTCAAATTGTTATGAGAGACATGCGTGGAGAGCGGAGAATCATTCTGAATGCTTACAAATACTGCTGCCACTAAAACTGAAGGCTTTGGTGGAGCAATGGGGAAAAGCTACTCTTTGAAATCAGTTTTTTTGTTTGTGTGTGTGTGTGTGTTTGAGAGAAATGAACCCCACAAATCAGCTCTCTAGAGAGCATTATACAGCATGTTGTGAAACAGCAGGGTGAAACTACCAAACGATGTTAAAAGAATATGCTGTGTGATTCATTGTTGCCTCAAAAACGTCCCTGCCCTTTCCCGGATCACCTGTCAGTTGGCAGTTACATTGTGTCCTTTCTAAAGTGTGGAGTGACATCATCCTTGCGTCAGCAAGTATTGGGTGCAGTTTTATGTCTTCTATCAGAGTTCAGCTTTAGGACGATGCTGAAAACCATAATTGCTCTTTAGCAATGTGAGATGATTGGAAACATATCGGAAAAAAATGCCATATGGAGGCAATATCCTGTCCACGACTGTAGTCTTCACTGAACAGATTCTGAAAATACTTTTTTCTTTTTTTCTTTTAAATACCGCTGGAAACAGACACACTGACTTTAAACACACACAGGAGTTATCATGCATTAGCAGCATTACTCTACCGAGAAATGTTTACTTTGGTTTCTTCCTCCTTTAGCAACAATACAATGGTACAGTCCAAACAATGGGACTGCACACCTTGAGCAAATTTCATTATAGATCAAACTCTGGAAGTGTGTTTGGCCTCCATGTATCCTGTTTGTCCATTACCTGTGTTTGAATAAGTGTGACTTGTGTGCATATCTTTAGGTCTGTGCGTGTGTGAGAGAGAGAAAGTTGTCACCCTGCTTTTTGCCACTGTGTGTGTGTGTGTGTGTGTGCATGTGTGTGTGCGTGTGTGTGTGTGTGTGTGGTTGTGTGTGTGTGTGTGTGTGTGTGTGTGTGCGTGCGTGCGCGTGTGCTTGGCCTGGTTCCCACTGCAGATTATTAGTTAAGTTCTGGTAAGCGGTGCATGCCTTGCCTTCAGATCCACTTCCACTCTCTTTAACACACACGCACACAAATACCCGTACACATGCAAAACACACGCACACACACTTCAAAGCAGCCGCACTCCACACCGCTAGGATTAAGAGGCGATTGAAGAGCCTGATACAGCCTCAAAGTGCCTTCAGCACGAAAATGCCTTTGGCAGGGCACAGGTAGTCTCTTTGAAAGTGCTTACACACACACACACACTCTCACAGACACACACATATGGCTGGGCTTTAATTTAGCTCTGATTTTCCCTTTGTTTTTGTCACAGTCCTGTTGGGCTGTTTTTCCTTGCATGTACTATCCACATCTTCATCTATTTCCAGCCATATTTAATATGTGTTTGGGTGGTTGAGCTGTATAATGTGTGATGTTGTATAATGCTTCCTGCTAAATTCCCCTGAGTGACTTCATGGTAAAAGGAATAGGCTAGTAGCAAGCTCTTTATGTTTTTATGAAACATCTGAGCATCTTTGCATGTCAATATGGCCATATGTTTCCATGAATATGCTCACATGTGAACTCACAATCATATACAGTACACAGAGTCACACACACCTCATTACCCCACAGTCAACTGCAGAGATGATGCTGATATTTCACTTTCATTTTCACCACAGCCACATCTCTTTCATTTTAGAATATGGATTACAAAGCTAATGACATCAAATCAAACAAGTATGATTTGATGCAACATGTGTTTTGGTGTTTGTGGTGGTTTTTCTAAGAAATTAAACCTGCTCGCAAGTCATCAGTAGATAGGAGGTGGAGGAACACTAACTATTCCAGTGTCACTTCAACTAAGCTGTAGCCAAGACAGAGCAGTCCTGCAGCGGTAAAGGGAGACAACAAATGTGTCAGCCGTAAAGAAAAAACATCGGAGGACTCCGTTTGCGCCCCCTCTCCCACACACAGTTCTTTCTCTTGCCTTTTCTACACCCTTCTTTGTCTCCCCCTCTCTCATCAGCTGCTATAGGGCCCCTAGGGACGAGCGGGCCGCCACTCAAAAGAGTCCTGGCGCAGGAAGACAGGCCCGTATCCTTGGTGATGGCTCTGTGTTTCCGTGGTGACAGGTGTGTCCGCTCAGAGCGGACGGCAGTGTTTGTCAGGAAGTGTTTGGATGGGGCGCAGAGTCCAAACGAAGCTCAGGTGTTGATGGCTGCGAGGGGAGCATTGAATGAAGCAGTGTTTGTTAGTGAGTTGTCTGTCTGTCAGTGGTTGTCAGGACAAGAGAGTTAAATGTGTGTGTGTGTGTTTGTGTGTGTGTGTGTGTGTGGTTGTGTGTGGTTGTGTGCGGTTGTGTGTGGTTGTGTGTGTCTCATGGGTCTGTGTATGTGTGTTTTTATGTATAAATCAGGTTTACTGCATTTAAAATATTCTCTCTTACAGAGATAAGATGAGATCAGAAAACTTCTGTAATATCTGTGACGTTATATACAAATACAATCAATTGGTGGTATGAAAACTGCAACGCTAAGCAGATTTATGAATGACAGTGAATGTTGATTTCTGCATTATGTGACCGCTCAAAATAATAGCAGAAGAATCTGAACAATGTGTATTTACTGATTCCCTGTATACTTTCAGACTGGAATATAAAACCTAAGTTGATCCACATCCCCTAAAAAGACTTGACTGCCTTTCAAATAATGACCTACTGTAGATCCCCCATTAATTTGAGCCTTAGTCTTTCTATAGTACTTGTATAGACCTTGTCACTATGCGCACAGGCAGCCATTGACATCACCATCGAATTCCAGCACTTCACACCTAATTATCTCACTCCACCATTCAGCCTCTCATTGAAACTCTGGCATCACAACACAGCTAGCTGAAAGGAGACAGATCTTGTATTAGACACTTGCAGTCTTCCCTTCCAGCTGGGCTGTTTTAATTTTTTCTCTGAGATTACTTCCCCTACAAAGCATTTATTGGATTTCCTCCTGTGATTTACTGGGTATTTTAATTGTCAAAACAAAGAAAAATGAAAAACTTTTATTGATTAAAATCCAAGACAGTTTTCCATCTTAGAACTTTCATGAAGGAATGCATTTGAATCTTAATCATTTCTGTTCCTTTGTTTTTTCATTTTCTTAGACTCTGCTATTTTTATTGCCAGTAGTTGTCTCTCCTCTCTTCTTTCATCTTTTTTGGTTTTAATGTTTTATAATCCTGTACCCAACACTTAAAGAAGCTACATTTGTGTTTAAATGGGTGCCATACAACATTAAACGAAACTGAACTTGAAAATCTTTGGGTTGTGTCATGAATATAAGTCAACATTCACTCTTCTTTTAACTCTTTGGTTTTGGCTCTAGAAGAAATATTTGACTCTAGAAGCTGCAAAATGCTCAACTGTAATTTCACCCAAGCTGAGTCCACTATAACCTTGTCTGTCTCAGAACTGATATGGGGCAGGTAGCGCACAATGGGTTTATCTGAACAGCTGCCTGCTGTCTGGACACAATGCAATGCTGAAACATGTTAAAACCTCCCTAGACCTGCAGAGAGCTATGGTCTGGTGATAATTATCTGAAGCTATATCACAATAGGTGGCCCCCTTTCGTATACATAATCCATATAATTGTCATAGAATGAAATATTAATCAGAGCAGCTTTAAATACAGTGGTACATACACATGGTGGACAGAAAGGAAACTCCCACATCTTCAGCTAAATGCCAGATCTGACATGTTTTTATTACATTGTCATCACTTCTTACCAACGTCACCTCTACCGCTTTTCAGCTAAACACAGTGTAATCATTTCACAGATATTTCAAATATTGCTTGCTTATGTGGCTGCAACAAGGGAGAAAGATTTCCATTCTGCTGGCATGCTGCAGCCATAATGAGTGTGTGTGTGTGTGTGTGTGTGTGTACGGGGCATCAGAACAAATCATTGATTGCTGACCGTTGTGCAAACAGGACTGAGCAGGGCCAAGGGGAGAAGCTGAGCTACAGTCTGAGCACAGGCTGTCACTAGACAGGGCTGACCTTACAGCAGAAACCTGCAGAGAAAGTGAAGCAGCCTCTGCAGTGCCTGTTCAGGAGCCTGATAGTAGCTGGGAGGCTGGGAGGGTTTATTTTTTGTTTGTTTTCATGTCAGGAACCACCGAGGGGACGTGCTGAGCCGGGTATTTTTAGTGCACTCACCACCTTGGTTGAGCTTTAATTACTTTATTGGCCATCGTTGCTGGTTTTGTTGCTTCATCTTTTAGTGTTGGTTAAAGATATGCTAATGCTTCCATTAGGGTTTAAAACAAAACCTGGACTACTCCTCTCAGCCTCATGAATAAACATATACACTAAATGGCCTAGTTATTCCACAGACTTGGGACAATAGTGATGCATTTTCAAACACCGTAACCATGGGAGCATCATGGTGAAACAAGTTACACCTTCACTACTTTCCCGTCTTGTATCTACTCCGGCTGTGACTCACACACATGACATATGGCAGCCCTGCGCAAGTGTGTGAGTGTCCCCTCTCTGTAACCTCTCCACCCCGCACTCTCCAAAAAGGCGGACCAGCTTAAATTTCATAATCCTGCTGTTGCATGTATGAGCATGCCTGTGTCCGAGCAGAGAGTGCTCGCCAGATCGATGATTGTCCACGAGTCTCTCAAAGAAAAAGCAATTTAGTTTTTGATGCTCTGCAACATGATGAATGAAGTGTGTTGAGGACTATGAAGTTTTGATTAAAAGAGATGAAATTATGATTCGACAAAGTGTCTGTGGTATAAACATTGTAGATCAAAGAGATTTTTGATTTTTGAAATACTTGTAAATAGAGTAGACTGCATTTTCTGTGCTTTGTCCCTTGTGGTGACTTCATTATCCAGAGGTTATTCCTTTGGACAGCAGCTTTCTTTACCAATAAAGTGTGCATTCATTTGTTGATAGCCTGTTGGTTATGAGGCAGATTTAATACAGCTGAAATTCATAACGCTTCGGGTGTTCCTCCAAAAGACACTGAAGGCTTAGCTAATACGATTCAAAGATACACAAGAGAAATCAATGGCCTTAAAACGAAACGAAAACAATTGAAGACAAGAGCTTAGCTTCTGTCAGCATCAGTTCATTTGAGGAGAGGAAAAGAAAGCAAAACTTGTGTGACTGAGCATTTAGTTCAAGTGAGACTGTACTAGCACCTTTAAATGCATATTTTACTCTTTTACTGGATGTTTAATATCCATAAGAAGATATATTTGTGGTTTTAAGTATAAAAACATCTCAGTGTTGTTAATCTCCTCTCTCGTGCTTCTCTCTGGAGCATAACGTTTTTGTGTCTTCTACAGTTGGCTTACTGTTTCCTGAGTGATGCGCAGCCAGGCCAACCACAGATAACAGATCATGGTTAACGTAGCTTGGTAAAACTCACCCAGTAAATGCAGATGGTTATGGAAAGTGTTAGAGTCAGTGCACAGACAATTTCAGACTAAAACTACTCTATTTCAGGAAAGATAGCTGCTGGATGTCCAATTGGCATCCAAGATAATACATGTCTTGACCTTCCCTCTGTCTTGTAGCTTGCTGAATAGTAGTTAAGTTTGACATCACTCTCAAATTACAAAGGTTACATAGTTAAGGGTGGCCAGGAAGAGTGGGGAGGTCGGCAGGGGGTTGGGTCCATTAAACCACACATTTAGTGTTTGAGTTACATGTGACGTTAGCTTTAGTATATCCATTATCATCATGTCACACCTGATAGTGAACCTGCGTGCTTTGTTCTCACTCTTCCTGTTTGTTTGAGAAGCCGGTCAACACTTTGTTTCTCCGTGTTAACAACGTGTTTAATTGCTGATATCATTCACACCAGCGACGGTGCTGGATAACACTGCCCACACAGGCCATTACTGTTACGCATATGCTGTGTCGTAAACTGTTATGTCTTTAGGTATACAATACTTGAATGAAGAGCACTCACCATTCATCCCAATCATACATTACTGACACAGTCTTCTTTGTGTTATGGTGTGACTGAGATAAAAAAAAAAAACAGAATCAGATATTTCTGTGCTGTTCCACACACCTTCAAAGCACCTTTCACCTGCCAATTTCTCCTTTTCTGGTGTTGGGCTGTTAAAATACACAGGCACAGGGTTGAACCTGGGGGAGCAGAGAGGAGGTGGGACTAATAAGGCTTCGAACATGGCGTTGACCTCAAGCTTGAGATTCAGAGCATGTGAAATGAGAAAGAAGCTGGAAAAAAACGGGCTGCAAGAGCAGAAAGCAAGGAAACATAACATAAACTGCAGCGGTTGAAATCTGTATTAATTTAATTGATCTTAGGCTACATCCACCCTGTGTCCTCTTTGTTCACACTCTCTCTTTGCAGAGTGACCACGATCCTCTCTTTGAACATGCTGTCACAGAAAACATGGACATCTTTAAGTATGTCATCTTACTTCACACATGCACTCCACCTCTCTTTGAACCTCCTGCTCTCCTCCCACATCTTTATCTCTCTTTGTAGTGGCACAATCAACCTGCTGTCTCTCCTCTCTCTCTCTCTCTCTCTCTCCTCTCTCTCTCTCTCTCTCTCTCTCTGGCACTGATGAGTGCTTTTCTCTCTGACCCCTCCTAAACCTCCAGATGCCACAACAAGACAGAGACAGCTGTTCTTGTGCGTGCAAATGACGAGAACAAGGCCAGTGAATCAACACTTGTGGCCATTTTGTCGAAGTAGCAGTGTGGGGTTTTTTTTTCTCCAAGCTCACTTTCTTTTTGTTCATATCTTCAATGAGTTCATGGTTCATTCACATAATTTACGCGTTCATAATGTTACTGACAACTGCATTGTGTGAGCGGAAGCTAAATTTAGAGTGTTAATTAACCAAGCTTTCACTCCTGCTCTGGTTGTTCTTGCAGTTTGATTTGTTTGTGTCACTAGGCGTAGACGTCTCCCTCGTACTCTGCTGGCGATCTTATTGTTGTGCATTTGAATTTCTGAATGTCTGTAATGTAATACAGATTTATCCAGGCAGTACAGGAGACAATAGAACTTTATTTACTGTCTTGAAAAATTATTATTGTGTTTTCACCTCGGTATGGGGATGAGACCAAATATTCCACCAAAATATCAGTCAGACATTTATTGAAAATGTGTAAATATTTGTGTTATTGGTTAACATCTTAGTTTTTACATTCAGGTTGAATGTAGTATTTAAAATAACTTTTAAAAATGGTTTGCTGTACAGGTATTTGAATTTGGGGTTTTGTATGTTTCTTTTTCATACATAGCTCTAATAGTTATTATATTTTTTTACTAGGTTTACATGAAGGAGGTCAAATTAATATTTGAAAAAAATGTAATACTGGTAATGTATTTGACATATCTTGTTTACATTTTGTATTTAAATAGATTCCTTTAACATTTATGCTTACTGGGTGTTTTTATTGTTATTTCACTTGATGTATAACGTCAGTGTTCATATGGACATTAACTAAAGTTGGATCCAATCACCAGCTACTAGGTTTTGCATGACAAAAGAGATCAAAATGAGATATACATATTAATTGTTTAAAGGACTTGCATGCCTGTCTCGCCTCCTGCTGATTAGACCTGTGCTCTGTTTGATCGTGAGTTAGGCTTATGCTAAGAATCAGATGAGGTTAATGAACTGTACTAATGGACAATAAAGATGTAATTTGTAAGTGTGGGGTGTCAGTCATGCATGGTCTGTACATGCCCATGGTGTCCAGAGGTCTTATCAGCCAGAACAATTGAAATCACCTTTGTAGGTTTACCATGTGTGCAGGGCCTTCAAAGCATTCTGATGAACTCTATTTTCCTAACTGATATCTGAGTAACTGCAGTTTTGCTAAGCACCAGGATGATGCATGTAAAAGAAATTTTTTTCATCCCTTCATCTTCCCTGTAGTGCACTTGTGGCTGCAGTAACACACTCATGCAGGAAAAGCTCTGTTAATTCACACCATAGGAAGTGGAAATTTCAGGTTTTGTGCTGCTGCAGTTCTATCGATAGATGAAGCACATGATGGGCAGTGTTTGTACTTCTGTTGCTATTACATTAATGCTGTCACACCCCCGTCCTGGGCACTCTAATTATTTTTCAGTAAAACCCTTTCACAGTGGGTCTCTCCTTCTCTCTCCATCCCTGCTCTTATGATGGCACAACAATAAGTCGCAAGATGTGCTTTGTTGCGACTTGATCTCCTCTTCCTCCCAGGAGATGCCGAGCAGATAGAGCAATGTCTGTCTCCATCTCTGTGTGCATGTTAGCAGCATCTGTTCCATCTCTGCTGGTTTATTGGTTAATGAATAAACAAACAGTCACCAGATTTGTCTTGGCTGTGTAATATCGATGACAAATCTGGCAACCCCCAAGATGCTTGTTCTCATCTGTCAGCAGTGAAGTGTTCTGAGGATCATTCATTCAACCCCCTATCCATTTACCTTTCTACTTTACTGTAACTTAACCACAGTGTTCATGAAAGGAGACATTTCTTTCTCTGATAAGATAATCTGACAACGTGGGAAGTGATATAGTAACATTTATTGGATCTAAACTTAGAACCCAACAGAACTGAATGCTACTACTGTGTTTGGTTATTGTATTTCACTCAAGATTGTTTCGACTTTGCAGCATTTAAAATCTTTTGTGCCAAGTTTTAACCTGATAGCAGATTGTTCTTGTGACAGAAACGTCCTTACAAAACTGTTTAAAAAAATGTTTCTGTAATGAGGAAGGAAATCCATAGTTTTTGTCTATTTCAAACCAAATAACTAACATCATCAAATTTAGTTTTTCTCCATGTGTTGTTTTACACTGCTTCATCTTAAGAGTAGAAAAACTCAGGGACTTATTTATCCTCACTGATGAGTGATAAATGATGGAGCCCAATGTTCTGGTATCATTATATCACCTGCACATATGTTCTGTTTGTTGATTTGTGTGTTAAGTTCAAGTTTTCTTTTCATTGACTCTATTGTTTCTTATGTTTTTCAAATAACACTTGTATTGTGCTGTGTCTTAATGTCCTTCTCTTCTGCTGTATTAGGGGTTTTCTTGCAAAATCTCTGAAACAAAAAACGTTTCGACATCACATGCAATATTTTTGACAGCAGAGGTCTTTGCACATTTGTTCAACCTGTGCATAATCAATTTATTGAAGCAAGCTTTGGGTCAGGGCTCTTATTCAAACATCAACAGGTCAGTTGTCAGTCTATAGACACAATCACTTGATTCATCCTGGTGCAAAACATATGCTAATAGATGATTGAAATTTTAAAAAAAGATAAGAAAGGTACTGGAAAATTACCAAAACATTTGTTTTGTTTGCTGTTACGGCTCAGGGTCATTACTTCACCCATTTTTTACAGGTACAGTGAACAGTAGGTGTCACTTTGAGATGTTTTTGAAACAAAAGTCTCAAAGGACTTTTACTGTCAGCCAGGTCAAGTAAACATCCGTCCCCCTCCACACACACAGAAACACACACATACACACATATTAGTAGGGTGTTATTTATGGACTAAGCAGATATACTTTCACTCACTTCTTTGTCTTTCTCTGAATCCTCCTGAGACTGAAGGGGTTCCACTGTTCTGGCAGTTTTGTCCTGTTAATAGATGTTCATTAAAATCCAATTGCTATGTTTTGATGTGTTTTTGTTTTCTGCATCCAATCAGCACAATTAAAATGTATTCAGTGATTCAATACTATTGTCTCTGTGGACCTTTAAAGCATTTTGGCCAAAAACACTAATTAGTGTCAGATTTCCACTGTAGATTATCCACACACACACGCACACATACACACATACAGACAGGCTCTGGTCTCCCTAATGAGGCCTGTCTAGGTCTGGAGGAGGAAAGAGGAGAGGAAGTACAGGTGGCAGCTCTCTAATTATGTCCCCAGTGGATGACTACATTACCCAGGTACCCCAGGCCTCTGACAGGTGGGTGGGTGGATTAGAGATGGATCGTCACTGGTATGAATGACAGTGTTAATGAATCATTTCCTCACTTATTCCATTAGGGAAGGGAGTGGGCCAGTGTCTCTCTATTGTTAATTACAGTAGAAGTTTCATCAGGATTTGTTGTCTGTGCACAGTATAACTGAAATCATTGGGAAGACGTCCAAGCAAACATCTCTTGTAGCTGCATTCGCTGTGTCTTGATTTGCACTAAGAGGCTAACATTTTACTTCCTGCTGTCATAACAACCCCTTAATGTTCTCTATGGGGCATAAATATTTGGGTCTGACTGATAATGTGGGTACTACAAAAGGTGTAGCACTACAAACAGTTAGCCAGCTTGGGGTCTGTTATTAGTCCCGGTGATTTGAGCAGTCTCTCCTCCATTCGAATCATGGGGATACATAGGAAGTACTGAGGTGACAGGGCTTCCCGTTTCTATGACATTTGACAGTCTGGTCATTTGCCATTAGCACAACTGACACAACGACTCATTAAAGAAAAAGCTAACACGCTAATGGTGGCTACACCCTCTTCCTTTTAATAACGTGGGACAAGCACAGCATAGCATTAGCTGCCAATGACTCCTGACTAATATGTATACTGGGAATCAGCGTAACTACCACTTTCCAAGTAGAACACAAACATAAGAGCATGATGTGTCCTCCCACATGTTTAAGATAGATGGTTTAAATTGCTAACAGTTGAAAGCTATGCTCTGTGGGCTTGTTCTAAATGTAAGAATGTAAGAAACTGCTGCAGTCATTAGTGCACTACAGGATAATGTCCACAGAGAATCAGTGCTAACACTAGAAAGCTAGTTAGCCTAGTTTATTGGTGTCCAATTTCTAAGAGAATGCAGATGTGAGCTAACAAATGTTGAATGTTGTTGTTGTAAACTGCTAACGATTGATAGCTAAAGCAAGCTTGTTGAGCTCTCAAAAGTCATTAGTTATTGAAACTCCCACCCAGAGGCCTGAAGCTTGGGAATGGTTTCTGCAAATACTCCTTAAAACAGCCTCTTTATCATTACAGATGTCACTAAAGTTTATATTTCCTTACACAAAAAGTGTGGCAAATTATAATTTAAATTCAACCTAAAATAGAACGTCAGTAAATGTCAACTTATAACACATATTTCTCCACCACTGGATTGTAATGTCTCCATATTCCCTCCACTCCCTCATCCCTGGACTCTCCTCTTGTTTGAGTAAACAGCAGTTGTCGTTTTGAAATGGTCATGGGAGCAGGCCGAAGCCTCTTTGGCAGTGATTTGTGTGGAGGGGGAGTCAGGTCCCATCTGTTCCCTGTCCACGGGGGATGTTGGGTTAGCCAGCCAGTCTCCGCCACCACCACCTCCTCTCCCTCCCCTCTCCACTCCTCCTTAACACCCAGAGAGAGGATAATGAGAACGGAGAGAGGGCGCACCACACATCACCGTGCAGGACGCGTGTCTCAGATCCCGCTTTGTCCGCCTCGTCCCCTACGCCCCTGTTATATAGATGCTGTGCCTCCGCTGGTCACATGTGATCAGAGCAACCAAGAACAATTCCTCAAATGCAGATGAGCTGCTTGACATACAGTATGTGTAAGTGACTGTGATGTTAATGGCAGCACTCTTATGTTCTTTGGATTGATTCCTCCAGTCACTGTTAAACATTCAGTGGTACAAATGCAGGCAGGCCAAAACACAGCTTGAAATATTTAATTAAAATATTTCATTAAAAGGGGAATCTGGCAGCGGATGCAGCTCTTGAATTCGTTGTTGTTGTTATTTTTACCCACTTCTTCAGAGCCAGTGAATCAGACCAAGATGTCAAACTCACTTCTCTATAAGTGTTACCGTTTTTCTCTATAATAGAGAATCAATCAATTGTTTCTCCCCGGAGAGCAGCTTGGACGAGCCTTTCTGTAAACACTGTCTGACTAAGAGGCCACCGTGATTCGTGTTTCGCCCCTCCCACGTGACGTCTTTCATTACCTCCCCACACCTCTCGACCCGTGGAACAATGACAAATGTTAATTCGTTCATTCAGCGTTAGACTGAGCATTAAGTCATTTATTTCGGCCTGTTAAAACAAACACTTTGCGACAGCTCTCATTGTCTGGCACAGGCTGTAGCCCGCCGAGATCCAGCCAGAGACCGGAGGCTTAAAATTTCACAACTTAACAGTGTGACCAGATGCTCCGGTGACCGTATCACATTCGCAGTGTAACAGATGAGCTCTGGCATCGCACTCTCTGCTGGCCAGAGGATGCTGAGACACACTCAGGGACACACCCACACATGCACACGAGAAGCTGAGGAAAAACTCCTGATGGGCTCTCACTGTCTGTAAATGAAATTCCCTTCACTCTGCCTGCAGAACACAATGTGCTGAGATTTGCATGTGTGAATAGAAGTGTATTCCCCTTGTATGCTTTGTGAATACTCAATAATATTGTATTCTCATTCCTTTCATCCCCTGCAAGATTCACTGCACATACGTTTGTCTAATTCTTCAATATCTCGTTCTGCTCTGCTCCACATTCATGTTTGCAGAGTTTGTCTGATTGCTTTCCCTCCCATAATCACATTAAACAAAAGGCAAAAAGACCAGAAAACACCCTGGTTCATTCCTTGAGGGCAGACTGAAATTAGAGTGTGTAGCAGGTGAACATGGTCCTTTTGGGACTGTCATTAGAATACTGATTCAGACAGAAAATGCACTCGGGTCAGCGTGGCACTGAGACTCTTTGCAGGATATTATTTCACTACAAAAACAGCATGTGTGAGTCCAGAGCAGGATTTCAGTGTTAATTTGCACATCGGAATTAGTGTAGCTAACACATCCAGACTCTAAAGGAAAGGTCATGCAACATCTCATTTGACACCACAAAAACAACAAACAAAAAAAAGCATTTCATCCTGTCAAGATGTATATAGACTGCAGCACACAATATATTATCAGCAACTCCTTTACTAACTATCTAAGGAGCTGTTTTTTCATTCAAATCTGACATTTTGTTCAGAGACATTCTGTAGCTCCCTCTTAATTTTCAAATGACCGTCACCTGCCTGCACACCTGTCTCCTGTTGCACTAATTAATCACTCTGTATATATACTGGTCCATTAGCTCACTCTCTTTGCCAGATTGTCTCAGGTGCCTCATAGTCACAGAGTTCCTGCCTCCCTTCTGTGCCCACTAATGATCTCTGCCTGTTTTTGTCTGCCTGTCTGGCTTCCTCCTTTTCAGTTTGTTTGTTTTCCCTGACTGCAACTGTTACCAATCCTCCTTTTGATTAAAGACCACATAGAGAGTTTTTGACTCTTTCTGCTCTCCCCCTGCATCTTCTTGCTTTAGGATCTTCTCTACAACTTAAGACATTTTCTCTCATGGAATTTTTAATGTACATGAAGGGCTGAATTAGTGAAGGTTTACTTGTTAAAACAAATGGGGTGTAGGACCACGTAAGACCTTATCAAATACAGTCCATCCTGTGCGGCTGCTTAGATGAGTACTCCACCAGTTAATCATTGCAGCGGTCTGGTAACTTCAGTCATTTCTAACTCCACACCCCCGGAGTTTTTCATTTTATAGTTCAGAAAACACTGAAAAATTATCTGTGGCTTCATTTCTAATAGCATTAAGAGAGATTAAATAAAAACAAGACAATTAAGCACAATTAAGACATCATCATCGTGACTTTAAAGCCCCCGCATACTTCACATGAAATCCTTGTCAGATGTAACTTGTGATGCTGAAATTGTGTGGGGGAGAGCTGTGTCTGACATTTTTTTGTTGTGCTACAAAATGATCCAGCAGCAATTGACCAGGTGTGCGGAGGTAACATGAATGGTGAAAGGCGGTCAACTCTGAATGCCTTTGATGGAGGAACTAGTTTGTTTTGAGGACACTTTAAAATTATATGATCTGAGAGACAAGACAAGAGTTAAATATGTCTTTTAAACAAAGACACCTACACCGCAACAGCCCCTTTACATATTGTATGTATCCACAGTCCGTTGAAAGTTTCTACTACATTTGCTCCATTGCCTTTGTATTGGCTGAAAGCTCAGAATTAAGTGGTGTATTGCTTTTTAAATGGGACTCTCTTCATTGTGTGACTGTAAATCTGTCGTTTACAGTACAATAAAAGCCTCCTGTCCAGATTTTAAATATGCTTCATGATTCTCGTCTGTAAAATTAACAGTACGTTCTGTAGAAAGTGTCTGGAGTTATGTAAATTGCAGCATTAAGAGCTCTGTCTAGTTCACTGTCCTTATGCCTTTTTTTTATGTGAGAAGTTCATGAATTATGCAACCAGGCCAGTGTGAAAGAGGTGTAAATTTGTTTTTTCTGCTAGTGTGAGAGCTGCTCAGGGTTAATTCATTTACACTCGTTCATTTTTCACCACCAAATCCCCTCGGTTGTTACACACACCTGCATCTACCTACATGCCTACTCACACACACACACACACACACTCAGTATAGGATGTAAACAAGCCCAGAGGTCAGAGGGGCAGTGGAGACACAGGAGAAATGGAGGAGTGAAGCTTTGAGTCACTCTCCACCTCCAGTCTCTGTGTCCTGCTGCTCCTTCGTACCTGATGGGGACACCTGACTGTTTGATGTGTGTGACAGCAGCACAGAGAACACCACACCCCGCGGTTCTGATCTGGTCTAATCATGGACCCACTGCCGCGCTCTCCCGCCGATCTGCATCCTGTCACCTGCGGGGGAAAAGGTCAATCCAGGTAACATCACAGCTCACAAAGGCAGGTACCTCACGATTATTTGTACAAACAAACGTGGCTGACTGTCGCACACGACTCTCCCACCTACTTCCCCTCTCTCTGTGCATTTTTCAAATCCACGCCTTCACACGGAGCCAGACGGTGCGGGCTTGATGCCAAGAGGTAGCCACTATGAGTGCAGAAGTGCTTTCAGATACAGCTCCTCTAATGGCTCATCTGTGGTTCGGCACATTTCCGGTCGAAAAATTTGGTCAAGTTTGGGAAAGATAATAGTCATGCCTCCTCTATACTCCCTTTTCCTGCACTGAATATTATATATTGAACTTTAATTGGGTGCAGAATAGAATATCCATCCATGTTTTAACCATTATCCAGGTCAGAGTAGTGCAGTAGAAACAGTTTACAGTATATTCTTCATCTCTTGTTGGGGATATCCAGGTGCTTCCAGACAAGCTGTTGTTGAGAGATGTGGTGTGCCCTGGGACTGTTATTTGTCATGCCTGGAACGCTTCCAAAAAAAACAGGGGAATGAAAATCCTAACAGATGCTTGGACAGTAAGGTCCTTTCAAAATGCTGAACTCCTTACCTCATCACGCAGATTGAGGTAAACAGGTGTGAGCGGGGGCAAACATTTCACTGTACAGCCAGAGCAGCTCTTTTAGCATCACAATGTGACAGAAGTGCTGCACCTGACCAGCATTCAGTCTCATGATCTGACATGAAAAACACCACAAAGACGTACAGTATAGAGAATTAGTTAACAAGGTGAAATAGCTGGTTTTAATCACTGTGTTTGAATTTTAAAGGACGTGTTAACTAGAGCCAGGTTTGACATAAGACTAGTCATCGAAAAAATGTCTTAAGGCATCTTTAAACTAGAAACCTGTTGACTAATCAGGTGTCTCTCAATATAATACAACCACATTAAAGCACTGAGAATGACAGAGGCACTATTCTCCCAATTATAAATCAATGTACTATCAAGATCATTTTGAAGCTGTTATTTTAAGGTAAAATAGTTAAAGTTGAACTTTATTCATGTCCGAATGTCTCCACTTTTCCTAAGCTAAAAATCAACTCCCACTGCTTTTGTCCCTTTATCTTTCTGCATTGTAATCATTTGCTATTCTACTCCATTGTCCTTTGGCGCCATCATAAATGTCTTCATTATTAGATTTAATAGCACAATTGTTGCACTGATCAAGGAGGTGCTCATGTTTTTAATCCACTTTTTGACGCAGGTCCTATTGTTAAATAAATGAAATAAAGTGTCTGTTTCTTCCTTTTGGCCTCTTTTATGACAAAAGAAATCCGAGATCAGCGCTCTCGTATCCCTACCACAATGATCCAGAGAACAATGTGAAAATGTTTGGCTGTTCCAATGGCATCATCTTCCTCTGCGAGTGTTTGAGTGGGAAGAGTTTTAAAGAAAACTCAGCTCAGGAGACGAGGATGCTACTTTTGTGTGTAAAAAGTCTTTACATGTTGTATGCTGAAGAATACTCATTTAGCAACAGCATTGGTCATGGTCATCTGATCAGTATGTGGTCAGCCAGCTTAATATAAGGTTTAACACAACACCTAAGGTCACTAAATGTGTGGATGAAAAGTCACACAGCTAACCTAATATGAAAAGCAATATTTCTCTCATTTACAGCAAAACAAAAACAATAAGGTATGTTATGAAACAGTAATTTTTGTTTGCTGAAGGGATTAAAACAGGTGAGAGAGAATTTTTCATGCCCAATGCACAATCGTGGTTTACTCCCTGAAGTCTCTGAGGGGAGTGTGGAGGCATCTAGGCTGAGACTGAGGTGGTAAAATGTTCTTCAGACAGAGGCTGACGGCGAAGATGAGACGAGTCCAGCGTGACCGAGGCTACTGATACCAAGGAGGTTTAATTCACAGAGCCTTCTCATAATCAAGAGAGATAGGAGCTGTACGGCTGGAGAAAATGAGACACCTAGAATGAAATGTAAATTAGCCTGCACTCACAGGGACACTTTTGCATAGAGATATGGTGCTATCATTTGCATTGATCCTGGTTTGTCCATGTGAGTGGACATTTTGTTTTTCTGTCGTTTTTCAACACCTGAAATTTTCAGTGTGCTGGAGCGTGTTTGTGTTTGAGCCTGTTACCCACCAGCAAGTAGTACGAGATCTAGTTGCTATTTCGTGTCACTGGACTATCAAATCCTTTTTTCTTTTTAAAAAAAAAAGGTTTATGAAGGTTTGTAAGGCAAAGTGAACGCCTTAAAGAAACAGCCAACAATGACATGACAATAAGTTTTGTTTTGTCCTCTTCTCCGTCAAGAGAAATCTCACATTTAGGACTGATGTTGGATGAACCCATAATGAACTCAACATGTGAACAAACATATTTGCTGTATCATAAAGCCATACAGTGTATTTTATTGCCATCAAGCAGCCATGCTTATTAGTGTCTGTTTGATGATCTCCACTGAGGTCTGTTTAATGATCTCTGTTGCTCTCTTCTTGCTATAAGCTGTCTGTCAAAATTCAATTAATTTGTCAGAGGTTATTGGCCTGTCAGTGCACTGCATTTTAATAAAGCTGAAGAGCTTTGATAAGGTCTCACTTTAATTGACAGCGAGGAAGCGATAAAGCCAGCTTTATTTATTTCCTCCTTTTTATTTTGTCTCGTACAGTCGAGGATTCTCCAGCGCAGATTGATCAGTGTATTAGGGACGCGTCCCTCAAGCCCTCTTGAAATTGTATCGAGAGTTTTTGGCGAGTACTTTTACTTGAACTCCGCTCTGGGTTTTGGAAAAGGACAGAGGCATCCCAATGCTGGGACCGGTCTTCCCTCGTATGCGCCGTCTCTGTCATGCCGGTATTCTGAGCTGACACGTCTCTTTTCCATCAAAGTGGCACATCTGGCCCTCCTGGAGCTGTAGTCAAATGTCAGCCAGAGCCCCCCACAGACTGATGCCAGCCCTGTGTTGGGTTACACCACCAGATATTGAAGCATTTGAGTGTCATTCTTGTGTCGCTGCCCACTGTGATGCCCATGGGTTATTCCCTCACTGTCCCTTTTAAGAATTGTTATATAACTGTCAAAGAAGTTATCATGATGCAAAGGCCTTTCTCTGTTGAGATTATCTCTTATATTTTGTGAATAAGCATCAATTTTGAGACGTAATATCATCAGTAATGGAACAAAGGATTCAGTCTAAATCCTGCACTGGTAGGGTTGTGTGTTTATGATGTGTGCTGAACATGAAATGCATAAATTAAAACAAAGGAACTTTTGAATCACCATCTTTGTCTTGTCCATTTACTGTGCATCATCACCCTGATGCAAATTAAGAGGTATATCTCATACAACTCATGATTTCATCGGCTTTCAGGTGGATATTACATAACACTAAACCCATACACACCCCCAGAGCACACACATGCATGTACATACAGTATACACACATTTAAAAAACACAAGATTTATAACCATATGCTGACAAAACAGCATAGCATAAACAGAAACAGGGTGCGTGTCAACTGTCCCTGTCTGTTTTTGGACCATACCTGTTTCCATAGGCAGATGCAACCTGTTGTAAGCAGACACTGCTTCATATTAAAGGCGAGCTCCAATCAACAACTGAAGACAACTTTTATTTCAAAAATCTCCTTCTATCCCAAAAGTTTAAATTCCTTTTAAACTGTTTGAAATCTATTACATTCACCTAGAACCATTGTTTACTCTCAGTGTTTGCCAGTCTGTTTGACTTGTGACGCCTTTAAAATCACACCACATACTATACCGTACAGTTTACAGTATTGGGCGCATATTTGGGTTAAAGCAATGTTTTTTCTCTGGTGTCAATTTCCAACCTCATACTTTTCTAACTAACTAAAGAGTTGTAGGTTGCAGACCTGTGCTGCTGTTTAACAGGGATTCTTGTTATCAAAGGGATACCCTCAAAACATTACAAACAGTTTTCCATAAATATTCACTTAGCAACCAGGCACAAACATCACCCACACACATTTCCCAGGCGGGCATCTATTCTCAGAAAACCTTCCTTTCCTTCTTACCATCATCCACAGCAGAGGTGGGCTCAGTATAAGATTTATTTGTCATCTCTGCTGCAGTTCGTGTCTGTAAAGCTCTGAAGAAACGGTCAACGTGAAGAGCTGCTGTACCCCAGCTACGTGTTCTCAGGCAAGACTGGTAAATGCCTTAGGATAAAAATACACACAAGCCCTTTGATCCCCTCAATGTTTCATTCACCTCTGCACCTCTGCACTCCGTCTTTTTTTTCTTTTTTTTTACGCCCATAGAGACTTGATTGAGTAGTTCTCAGACTGGCCTTGACAGGTTAAGTAGGGCACAAGACACAGCTCTCTGCAGGTCCCGGCCCGCTGCTAACTCACATTACCAGATACATCTGTTTAAGGACTTTTCTTTAAAGGCCGATAAGTCATGTTGTCACGGGCACTTTTCCCCCAAGTGGAGTTTCATTTTGTACACAGAAGATTGTGGAGGACTTTGGGTTTGGCAGCAGCATCTGCAAATTGGTTTTGAGTAAAACCGCTTGTTCCTCTTTGTCCAAATTGACTCTGGCATGTTTGCTTATTGAATGTGATTCATGTAACTTAACATATTATGAAATCCCACGCAGGGCTGTGGTGTTTCCTCTGGGCTAATCATCTAATCATTTGATGCAGGAGGCCCTCGTCTTGTTTAGACATCCACTGGATAAAAAGACTGTAATATGCTATATTTTGAAGGCACCAAAGGACATACAGTAATGCTGCATAAACTACTGCTTATGTAATAAAGATTTTGATTTTTTTTTTTTTCTTTAACTTTCCATGACTAGAAGCAAACACTGATTAGTTTTATTCATTTTGTATAAGAGGGATAGAGGTCTCCCTAAACTAAATACAACCAAAAAGGAAAATAAAAGCCTCACTACTAATTTACAGAAAATCAAAAATACAGTGTGGGGGGGGGGGGGCAGCACCCCTTTACATACAGTTGCTAACACCAGTTTTTAACACAAGCGACAACCTGAAGATTCTACAACCCCTGGTCCAGTCCCCAGGTAGTTCGAAACTTTCTAGTTGATGAAAAGTTTCTAGTTGATTTAAGCATCAACGTTTTGTTACGATAAAATGAGACACCTACGGCGAGCTGGCCACAGTCGCCATGACAGGGAGGCTGCTGGAATTTAAACAAATTTCAGTCCCCAATCGTTTTACCAGGATTGGTGGCGCTGGACTGGGATCCACCAATCAGAAAACACAAGCAGTCGTTGAGTCAAACTGGAGCCAATCGTGAACAGGGGACCGCGCATCCCAATTTGCATACACGACTACAAGAGAAGTTATATCCACGCGTGAGGATTCGTTAACGGCCGTTACACTACGTTAGATCGTATCGAAGTAGCACCAGAGCTAAGGTAGCAAGTTTGCTTAAACGTTAGGAAGCTCGTTAGCTGTTAGTTTTATTTACCTTCTTCGGTAACTTTTTATTGAACAAAATGGTGTACAATGGTGAGCAAAATGCGTTGGGAAGTAAAGAGAACAGTGTAGAGAAAAAATAGAGCAACCCCAGGAGCTATTTTAATTGATCAATGCTAACGTAGCTACAGCACTTAAGCAAACAGCCCTGCAAGTAAATACACATCGACGTTCAGAAACAACAAGGAAGACCTATGGCGAACTGACCACAGCCACCATAACGAGGAAGCTGCAGGAGTTTAAATAAATGTCCTAATCGCTTCACCAGGATTGGTGGCGCTGGACCGGGATCTACCAATCAGAAAACACATGGCATGGAAGAGGGCGGTCGTTGAGTCGAACTGGAGCCAATCGTGAACAGGGGACCGCACATCCAATTTGCATACAAAGTACAAAAATCTGAATATACACACCCCTACGGCAGTTACAATTACTTTTTTCTGTGAGTAACGTGAATTGAATACTATTTATTTGCTCATCACTCTTTGAATGTAAAAGCTTAATCCTCCAGGAAGAAGTAAAGTAACTATCTAAAATGTAGAGAAGTACAAGAATGAAGTTAGTCCTGTTTAAGACCCCTCATATTTCTGATTTGTTCAGCAGTTTTTATAAAGTTACATTAGCACAAAATTAAAGTAAAGTACCTCAGAACTGTATTTATTTAAGTTGATGTAGTTAATTTCCAGAGACAAATACAAAATGCATTCATTAGTGAGATTCCAGATAAAAAAAGAAAAACAAAATCATCCCGGAGGTGCATTGGAGACTCAGATATGGAACAAATCTCACTAATATGTTTGCAAATTAAAAAACTAAAACTAGTCTGAAGGTCATTAATGAAGTCCCAACTGCGGCCACTGTGGTAATAATAACTAGCTCAGGGTCACAGGCAACCAGAGCAGAGTCACAGACGGATGGAGGAATTAGTTAAGCATTAATGCAGGGACACTACACCCAGATCCCTTACTGGTCTAAGGAGAGATGAAGAGCTCCATCCCATCAGCTTGCATAATCGGGGCAAAGTGGGTTTAGACTTGGCTGGCTGGAAGACCAAAAAGAGACAGGTGTTGGAGATGTGTGTGTCTATGTGTGTGTAGGATTTTTGGGGCAGTTGTTCCTGCTGGACAAGACTTTATTTAAGGCAAGAGTAAATGCCAAAGCGGCCCAAAAGGTGCCTAATTAAGCCGTTCACTCGCTGTGAAGAGAGCTTAGTGGTCAAACCATTATACCTTCGCCCTTCACTTCATCTCCTCCTTGGCGAGGGAGCAGGCCTGTAATCATTAACGAAATGTTATGGATAAGTCGCCGAGGAAATCCTCCGCCATGTTTGCGTGAGCATCAATCATGTATTGACTGAGTTTGTCTGAAGACGGGGTGGGGGGTGGGCTCCAGCATGTGAGTGGAATATATGAAGTTTTGGGCCAAACTGGCTGTCCCCGTCTTAACTTTATAACAAGCTGTCCAAAGTGTCTGAGCTATTAAAGGCTTTGTGTCTGATGCCGTACCTGTCATTTTCCTCTTCGTATCAGACTGAACCAACGACATCCAAAAAGGCTGGAGTCTGAGCTGACAATACTTGTTAAAGCAGACATACCCTTGGTGCAGTATCTCCACCTGAAGATTGTGTTTTTTTCTTATTGAAAGATATCAGAAGTAGTCTGTCTCCATCTAGCTCTCAAGGACATGGATGTGCAACTAATTAGCATGTGTGTAGGTTGAGTCACTCGTTTATTTCTTACTTATTCCTCCTTTGTGTACTCTTGAGCTCACAGACATACAACTGGACAAATGAATGTTTCACTCAGTAGATTGTTGAAGGCAAGAAAATAGTATGTCAATGTTTTTCCCTCTATTTTACTGCATTTCAAGGGTAATTTTTGTTCGTTATCTTAAGAAACTCACAATAATCCATCTATTTTCTTATAGAAATATATACACAAAGGTGGTTCTAACATTACAGTATATATTTTCTCTAGTTAATGTGTTTCCACTGTGTCAGATTTTTAATTTTTAGCACTAAATTTAGGCATTTTTCCATCTGATGTGGTTTCATGCAACAGGTTCTGGCCCCCACTCCCTCAACCTTTGCTCGCACCCCTGGAGTTTCTGCTGGCTACGTGAATCACCACATCAAAGGAAATATAATAAGCTCTCCAAAATGATGGCAAGCAATTAATCTTCAGTGGAACGTCAGATTTGAAAATAGGAGCTGAATACTAAATGGAGGTGCTGAAGCCAAGAGACGTGAACCTGTTACCTTGTTTTCAAATCAGACCAGGACCCACTGCGAGGAGGCAATATCTGAGGTCAAGATATTTGATTGGAGCCACAGTGTGAAGCGTGTATGTGTGCTTGGATCTTTCATATTATTCTTAATAATTATCATATAAAGTGTACAGAAAAGCCTCATGCAACAATATTATCTTTTCTGCATGCTTTTACAGTGAATTAAACTGCCCATTGATATTTTGCCAGAAGTTATCATCATGCTTGCTGTGGTCCCGGCTATTTGCACAGGCAGAATTTGTAAGCTCCTCGATTAGGTGATATTAAACATGTTCTGGCATAATGAGGAAATTCAGCTCCTGCTTATTCATGAAAGCCTGGCACCCGAGCCGCCTCCTGTCTGACTCATCTAATGATTTCTGTAAACTATTTAGCACAAACTAAGTCATTCATTAACTTGATCACCACCGCCTTTGATTGTTCACAACTACTGATGATAGATTTGTTTTTATGTAAATACTGTCTCATGTCTCCCAAGTCGTACCAGTTGTCTGTAAGCATCTGGTTTCATGTCATCATCTTTACAGTATTAATTGCTTCTGGCAATTTCTAAGCCGATAAAAACACTCAATGTGTTTCTCTGTTGTGAAAAAAAAAAAGGCAACCCAGGTGATGTCTGCTATAACATCATCCATGTTTGTCATCGCCCTCCAGAACAACACATTAAGCATTTTCTGATCTAATGCCACTTTCACCAGGATTCCCCTCTTTTAAAAAATAAAACTATTTTCTGATGATCTTACACAGCGGTAGTTAAAGTTTAGTTAAGTTTAGACACAAAAACAACTTGGCTGAGGTTGTGGAACGATCATGATTTGGGTTAAAATGACTTCTATGTTAAGTTTAGGGGACCCTCTTCATCATGGTGACAACAATAACCACATGGTAAAGGTTAGGGAATGATTGCAGTCATGATTTAAAGAAACTAACGTTGAAAATATGAGTAGGAAACAAACAGTGTCATCCATCTGCCATGTCCCTCTGCGCACTGATAACGTCACACTATTTCCACCTTTGACTCATAATTACTGTGGTGACTTTGTCTCTTCAACGTAAGCATATGACGTTTTGGGATTTTTTGCTGAAATGACTGGTGGAGTCATTTTTCTCAGAGGAAAAGTCTCCTTTGATACTACTGTTTGGCCATGATGACGCAGTGTCACTTTTTTCACTTTACATCATCTTTATTTCCACAGCTAAAAGTTTTGAAAAGGGGGTGGGGGTTGGTATTTTTCTATATCCTTTTGCCCTCCCTCGTCTTTCTCACACCCAGTCTTGCTATTGCAGTCAGTTTCCACGTATGTCCCTCCTCTCTAAAATAGAGCTCCAGAGCCCTGGAGAGCGGATGCTGAAGTGACGGCATGTCATCGCTGTCCCATATCAGTGACTCACTGAGGCCTGTGTGCCCCGGCTTGTCACCAGCCTGTCGCTCTCTCTTGCTGGGCCGGTTAGCAGCACGATGTCTCACCACCCCGCTGTTGTTAACACCAGCTTCAGAAATCCCTACCTCACCCGATGAAAAGAGGAAGCACCTCTAAAATACCTGTCTCTCTCCTCGCGTCACTCAGCAGCATCCCTTCAGCACAAACCTTTAAAACTTCAGCATGAAACAAACAGATACAGATACACTGTGAAAACATAATGTGTTCATTCTTATGTAACTGGTAGACCTGAGTGGTTTTGACTGCTGGTTAACTTGGTTTCCAGCTGCAGTCTTTGCCTGTGCCAGAGGGGAGAGTAATTACAAATGTCTGAGAAATGAATTTCCCTAAACTGCTGGAAACACTATGTTATGTCATTAGAGGAGACATACAGTACTTAGCACCAGATTTGCAAGCTGTCAAGAAGAAGAGGAATAAGGAGAGAAAGATATGTAGTGTAGACTTGGCAATGTAACTTTAACAAATAAAAGTTTTATGTGATGTGGCAGGTGCTGCGGGGCATCCGGTCCCCAGTACTGGGCAAAATATTGTAATTTGTGAATGAGTGTGGGTGGTTCCATTTCTTTGTTCCTGATCTATAGTAATGGACATTTTCAAAAAGCAGAGGGATAATATTTTGGAAAGCTTGCCTTGGGCTTGTTTGAAGAAAAAGGAAGTGGAATTAAGTCCTTTATATGATTAGTCTCCACTGCAGCTAAACAGAAAGACATTTACCTGCTTGTGTAAGTGTCATTTAAACCGTGAAATCATTCTTTTACTTAGTTTTTTAGAAAGAGTAATAAAATACAAAGTGTGAGAGGCTTTTCATTGACTGTTATCACCATCAAAGCTAAATCATGAAGCCATAAAGAGGCTCAGTTTACAAAGATAGTATGTAACAGCAGACATGGATAGGTTAGAGTTGTCAGTTAAAGCCCTATAATGAATTAACATTTAGAAAAGACGCATGTGTGAGTCCCTCAGCCTGCCACTACAGGCCGCTGTTATTTTAACCTGAAATTCATTAGTGTTGGGTCAGTTTCCATCACAGCTTCTCAGCATTAAAGGTGAAACTCATTAATCTTTAGTGAGAACCTCTACACCTTGTTGGAGAAGGGTCTGATCACAAGATACGATAGACACAGACCTGAACCTGCCAAGACAAGAAACTTGCCAGCATGAAAGGACTAAAAGTATGACACTGAGGGTCAAGAAATTTAGAGGACACATTTAAGTATGACCTTTTTTTCATGGTTAATATAAGATTAGATGCTTTCACCTGTCAGATCCTAATGGCAAAACTGATTTGAGAAGAAATCAGGTTTATGAGATATAAGAGGAATTGACCACTCACCCTCCCTTATGTCCTGTTGCTATGCCTGCCAAGCTCTCTTGTCTCATTGCACATTTATGATGGTGGAAGATTTACCACTTGAAATTCTCAGTAATTGCTGAAAAACTGTCTCTAAGATTTCACACAGAGGTAGCCAGAAGCAGACTGATAATTTCTAGCTGTCTTGTTGTTCTATCTATCTACGGTTTACAGTTACAGTTTTTGTGTCCTGGGACTGTTCTCCTGGGTGGAGACACTTCAGTGATATTCCAAGTCATATTTCACGAGGAAACATCAAGTTTTGTAAAATATAACTTATGTCAAAGTCCCTCTGACATGAGGAGTTGCAGGGCAGTGATGTAATAACAGTAACACCTGTACTGTGTAAGTTAATGCAATCAAATAAAGCCCTGCAGCAGCTGATGTTTGAAGTGGTTTGACAGAATAATGTGCTTTTACAGCCAAAAACGGCAGGGTTTTTATAAGGGCTCTTGTTGTTGAGTCCTTAATAAAGTCAAAAAAGTTATTCTCCTTCTGTTTATTGCCAAACTTCTACATTTTAAAAGAGGTAAAAGCAGAAGTCTGTAAAATCCTCAACCCATTCTGATGTAATGTACTTTAATTTAACATAACTGTCCGAGTGATTTTTAACTTGAAAGGATCAGAAATGGACTTCCTGAAAAGCCCAGTTTGCTTTTCAGTCCCCTTTGAACAAATAAAATTCACAGAGCTCTACATTACTGCCACTTTATCACTTCTCAGAC
>BRZM01002092.1:0-24621 GCA_033238685.1 Lates japonicus
TAGTGCTGGTAGCCTGTCTTTCAAAGCAGCATGAGGTCTACACAGGGGGAAAAAAAAAGCCCCCTCAGGTCAGCTGTCTCTGAGTATTACGACTGAGACAGGCCACAGGGTCTTGACTTATAAGCTTCTGCCAGAAATCTAGGAAATCTGAGATGTAGCTTGTGAAACCAAAATGCATCTTCCTAATAAAAAATGCAAAGAAACTACTGCCAAGAGTAACTTTTTTACCATTAGACATTTGATTGTACTGTTATTAAGCATGTAATGAGGAGAAAAGGGACAGGTATGTGAATGCAGAGTGGACCCTAAATGAGAAGATAGCAAAACAGGAAGGGAGGTAATAAAGAGATGCTTGCCAGGTTTGGGACACATCCACCACTACAGGGGTGCTACTGGAGGAGTTCCTTACCCTCGAGTAGACATTGGGAAATTTAGTAATATTATTCTTCTTTAGGGCTAGATAAAGAGAAGACAAAATGAAAGTTAAAATGGAGGAGGAGGCGGCTGACCAGGGCACATCAACCCAACATTTTCACACTGGCTTTGCACAGAGAGCGCTGCGAGAGCAAAGCAGAGTGGCAGCAAGCTGCATGGGAGAAAGGCCAGAGTGGGGTATTGGCATGAGGAGGGACAGAGCTAGAGGATGTTAACTGGTTCAACTGGCGAGGAGGAGGGGCAAAGGGGGTGGAGTAAAGGCAAATGCTTTTTTTTTTTTCTGTGTTATGAAACCCAAACTTCTTTGCAGAGTGGCTACCAGCAGGAAAGAAAAAGAGCCCATTTCACACTTCAAATACAGAGCAATTGTAAACTAAAAAAACAAAAAAACATGGCTCCAGGAGACAGCAGGATTATTTTTGACAGCATCTTCACCAAAAAACAAAGCATGCGGGCAGCCAGGGAAACACTGATTACCAACAAATGAATTACAGCCAAACAGGTGTCAGTTCAGTGAAACGACCTGGTTGCATGTTAGTAACACACAGGCTGTGAGTGCAAAGACAGACTGCTGCAATGTAAAATATTATTTATAGGCAGACATCATGCAGTGTGTTAGTGAGCCTGCCAGACAGCAGAAAGTCATGTGACAGAGAGGTGACCTGTCAGCACATGGCAGGACCAAGCACAGCATATGGGCTAACTGGGAGAACAGGGGTGCATTGTGGAAAAGCAGCAGGGATGAAGCGATCAGCATGCACGAAGCTGCATCAACAGTGGTAATATTATGTGACAATGAACACACAAACATTCGTTTTTGATTAAAACATTGAAACACAGAAAAAGCAAGTTATAATGCCACAGGCACTTACACATCATGACATTAGTCATACCTGCCATGTAGATGATGATTGAAGCTTGTATATATACTAAAGTATATTACAAGATGGCACTGCAGCATGCTGGGTGCTACTAAAACTGGATAATTGAATTTAAGATCATCAAAGATAAGCTCTAAATATTCAATTTAAAAATTAGTATATGTTTTCAGTTTACCACCACTAGATGGCAGCACCCAGCTAAACATGTGTTCCTTGACATGACAAGAAAAATGACACTCTAGCACTTTTTATCTCCTGTCAGTACAGGTAAGAGTGACCTGGGAGACTGTTCTCTCTGTGACATTATGGTTTGCCATGGTTGATAAAATGATGATAAATGAGGGTGTCACACTTCATGCAAGTGGGCAGAGAAAACGGTTACCCCAACACCTTGTCATGCTTAGGGAGGGAGAAAATACGCAAACACACAAAAACACGCACTGACACACGTGTGCATGTCTCCAAAAACCATGAGATTCGGGCACAGTGCACATGCACAGGTCCGAAATGTGAGAGGTTAAAAGAGGAGAGGTGTGAATAGACATGCAAGGAGGGAAGGAGGGAGGAGAGAAGGACATAAAGAGGAGAACGTTTTTTTCCAGCAACCTTTGAGAAGAGAGAGAGTTCTATAAGCTTAGTAATGGTACTCCTCATTGAGGGCGGGCTCGCAGAAGAACCGTGAGCCGCGCTTGGCTGTGCGGGCGGTAAAGGGCACTGTCTTCAGCACTGCATTGAGAACAACAGGGACAACAGCCAGGACAAGACAAGACAAACACAATATAAGAAAAGCAGATTCCTACAGGGGTTTAGCATTGGTTAGCACTAAGCAAATACCCAACAACAGCATCAGGAGGGGCCGGGTGAAAATGTCTTTTCTAGCAGTTTAATGTGCTACTGAAGAGATGCTAATGAACAAAACCTGAAATAATTTCAGGTTTACTAGTTTTGATATAAACTTTGTCTGCCTTTGCTGGTCAGAATAACAAAGTTTTACAGTTACAGAGATTTGGATCAGTCTGAGTATCAGTTGCAAAAGGGTTCTAAACAAAATGAATTCCTGTGACTAGTGGCGGAAGAAGTATTGAAAACCTTTACTTAAGTAAAAGTAGCAACAACACAATAAAAAGTATTAACAAGTATTGACATAAAAGTCCATCAGTATTAACAAAATATATTCAAAGTATTAAATTAAGCTTTAATTCTGACTAAAAGACTCCTGAGTTTTTAATATTATCATATATTATCTTCTTGTTCATGTTAATGCATTAATATGTAAGAGGAAATTTACTGTTGCTGCTGACTGTAACTTCAGTAACAAAACACTGTATTAGCTTAGCATTTTCCAGAGTAAATCGTCGCTATCAAAGCCAGACTTCTATCAGCTGATATTAGTGCAGCTATATCTGTATCTGTGTATATGTTGGTCGATAAATAACAAGAAACTGCAGCTCAGAAATACTCATTTAGAAACAGTGTTGCACCTATGCAGTTTGTCTCCCAGGAGCACTGAGCCTCAGTTTCAGTCAGGTAATATTAATTAGAGTTAAGAAATATCTGTCAGTAAAAAGTACAATATTTCCATATAAAATAGTGAATATGTATTGAGTATTAGAATAAATTGGAGATATTATATAATGTACAAGTACCTCTCAACTATATTTAAGTTAAACTCTTGAATAAATGTATGTAGTTAAATTCCACCAGTGCTCATGGCAAGTTTTTATTCCTGGTCAGTAAATTTAATTAATTAATATTCTAGGAGATAGTCACAACCCGGCCCTGTCTACATACAGATAGTGTTACAAAGCAATGACAAAGCAGATAAGATAAGCAATGATCATCAGAAACATTTTGAGCTGAATGTCACTGGATTAGCTGGACTGTCAGTGCATGTTTGTACTCATTAGGTAATACCTTCAGTTCTCAAACATCGGACAGTTGAGTTTTAAAAAGAGCTAAAGTCATTGTGTTAGTTGCTTTAGAATCCCTTTGTTAAAGACTGAATGTACAGCGCAGGAGAGGACCGTCATGCAGAGCGCCCTGTATCTGTGTGTGTGAGTGAGTGTGTGTGAGGTGTCACAGACGGCAGCCAGGCCCAGGTGACGTTACCTGTGATGATGTCCTCAATTGAGCCATCTTTGCCTTCGTAGACATGACGGCTGTCTTTCACCTGTTTCCTCCTGAGCTCCTGGATCAGCTCTTGCTGCTGCCGCTTGTTCTTATGGGACGGAGACTGACACACAAAGACACACAGCGAGACGTCGTTACCCACAGTTGTGACTGCAGTATATTCTCCTAAAGATTCCCTCCTGCTCGTAATTTTTCTCTTTTGCTCCACTCATCCCCTCATTCTAGCATTTGAGCATGTGTGTAGTTAATTGAATCATTTAAGAAATATAACCACTGATGCTGAGTCAATGTGATGCAGCTCAGCAGGTGTTAGACTGTAGAACCGGATATAACTACTCCCAGCAGGCAGTAGGTGCTTAACTAATCCTGTGATCAGAAGTCTGGAGGAAGTAGAGCCGGATTACCTTCTGGTCATCATGATCCACTGTGGCCTCCTGCCCTAGAAAACGATATAGGCAAGGAGGGGGGTGAGGAAAAAAGGGGAGACTTACCTTCTGGTCTTCCTCCATCATGGCCTCTTGTTCTAGCAGTTTCTCCATCATAATCTGCTCCTGTCTCTTTCTTTGCTCATTGTCCTCTTCTGCTTGCTAAGAAGATTACACATTCATGTCAGGTACACATAGGCACAACTAGCTTAAATATAACACTGTTTGTCTTAGAGGGGACTGTGCTGTTGCAATTCTCTGCAAACTGCAGTTATACTTCAGTATCGTGTGCAGTTTGGTGTAGCCCTAAGAAGAAGGGTGCACTAAACAGAGCTGACACACAGCTGCTGTGGAGAGGAAAGCAACTTGGATTGGATTGGATACTGTTCACTAAACAGTTGATCAAACTGCTGCTATGAAATATGAAGTGATAACAGGGCTAGTTACATTACACACACACACACACAAACACACACACACACACACAGCCATGAACACTGCCAGATCATCTCATACACACAACGCACAATGAGCATTTCAAAACATCGTTACATCTCCACACTGACTTTCCCCAGCTGTTGCAGTGACAAAGTGAGTCTAGAGCCAGGTGTATGTGTGACTGTGTGTTTGTGTTTTTAACCAGTTTTGTGTGACTGTGTGAAAGATGATTACCCAACTCACCCTGTAAGCCTTGACGAATCGCACGAACACAGGGAAGAAGACAGACGGCGGTGTGGTTTTGGAGTTCTCCCCGAAGAACTTCACCGCCTCGTCAAAGTCGGCGTCCTTTCAAAGACAGACAGTGGATTTACTTAGAAAACATGGGGGGAGGGGGGGGCCGGGACAAAAACAAGTACAATGACAGCCAGAATTATTATATGTACCTGCAATCTTGGAATCATCCTGCAGCTTTTTCAGCTTGCTTTCATTGTGTGCAATGAAGTCTTTGAGCATGGTGTTGTGGCCGTGCATGCTGTACTCTCGTTTGGTCAGCTCCATGCCTCTCTGCAGCTCCTTAACGTCGAGCAGGACGTTCTCCAACGAGACTGTGAACACAGGGAGACTTATGACACAAATAGGGAAAAAAAAACTTTGGATCTCACATGTATGAACTACTATTCCTGTTTACTTGCAACAAACGCATCTGCACCATACGACTCACCTGCTGCAGCTTTCTCCACGTAGTGCAGCTCATTGTAGAAGAGAGCAACTTGCGAGTATTTCTCCTTCACTACATTGGCTATGTAGTGTAACAATGTTATCTTGCGGTCTGTCGACTTGGTATCAAGTAGCTGTGAATAAAGTAAAAGAAATTAGAAAACCTGCATGAGGAGAAAGTGGACGATTTCGAAAGGCAGGAGGGAGCAATGCGGACTTACCAAGTCTAAACTTTGCAGCTTGAATCCGTACACCGCTCCTCTTTTGCTGCTGTTCATGTAGTTTCCAAGTGCCAAGATAATCTGCAGAACAGGAATGAACACAAATGTTAAAAAGGAAACCACGCATGGAGTCAACATTATGATCACCCGAGACACAACTGGTTCAATTACCTCTAGAATTTTCTTTAGTTTCTGTGATGACTTGATGGACACTGATGCTGCAATGACTGCATGAAGTTGCTGTGAAGAAACAAGATACAAGATCAGTACTGTGTTGTTTCTTTCTATGGTTATAACCATCAGGAACCAGTAATAATAATACTATTATTGAGAATCTAGCATCTTAAAAGTATATTTATTTTGAAATTTAATGAAAAGTTTTGTCCCAAACTCACCGGCGTGAGCATCTGAATGCTCTCACAGAAGTTGCCGATGAAGGCCATGATGGTCATCTTCTGCATGAGCCGCTCGATCTTACTGAACTGCATCATGAAGCGGTCCTCGTCCGTCAGGCTTTCCAGCGGCTTGCGCTCCTTTTCGAACTGCCGCAGGATTTTGATCTCGTTCTCTGTGGGCTGGAAGCGCATCAGACACTCCACAAAGTCCACTGGCAGAGTCCGCAGGTCGAAGCTGGGCAGACGGAAGAAGACGGTGGCACACAAAGTATATTATGCATAGGAAATAACTGAAATAAAAGACAGATCATCTGATAAAATGTGCTTAAAAAAATGACTGATGTGAAAACGAACAACAAACAGGGATGGGGGGGGTGTGTTTTATTTTGAAGGGGCTTACATCTGAATGGCCTTGCAGATCTCCTCGGGTGTCTTGCCCACTTTCCTCAGTGTAATGGCCAGGTTCTTTGCCCTGTTGGAGTCCAGCAGAGTCACCTTGTTGGGCCCCTTCTGGATGACCTTCTGCTTGCTCGTGGTAAGGTCAATCGACGGACCCTGGGCTTTTGTCTTAAACATCTCCTCGAACTCATCCACGTTGAGGTCCTGGAATATGGCAACGAAGAACCAGTTCACATTCTGCTTTCATGGGAAGGAGGCCGGAAACGTACAAGGCAAAACGACGGCTACAGTAGGGCGAGAGGAGACTCTTACCTCGAGTATCCTCTCGTCATCGATCTCATTGAAGACGGTCCCGTTGATCTGGTTTGGTTTGAGGGCTACCCAGTTGAAGACGGGCATACGGAACTTTGTCTTGATTGGTTTCTTGATCTTAACAGCTACACAGGACAAAGATGTGTTAGCTCAGTGTTTCTCCTTATCTCCCATCAGAGAGCACACATGTACATCCACAAACGTGCAGGTGAGAGGGGAGACAGGTATTTGGGATAGGTGACACACATGGATATGACTCACTTGGTGGCTAGACCCTAGGTCTGTCTAGATCTCTAAAAACATACGATCACACTTTATTTTGATCTCTTTTTTTCCAAGCACAGTGAAGCCTCTTAGCTTCTGGCAGGAGAATAAGGCCAAAGGGTATACCTGTACAGTAAATGGTGCATATGGTGAGGATTTCCTGCCTGGCCAAGTGGCAAACTATTATTAGAAAGATTAAAACAATTTGAAATGACCTGGGCTGATTCGTTGAGATGGTGCCCAGCTTTGCCAAGTAGACAAGGTGTCAGCAAGATAACGCTGCCATGAGAAAGGTAAGCAGCATTCCAAATATGCCTATCACTGTCTTTCATCAGCGTGCCACAGCAGGTCACTGTGTCTCAGCATGCAACCAACACATCAACATACTACAAGCGAGGTGTGACGGTAATTCATGCAAACGTTTGAAATCTGGTATTTTCTTCGTTGCTTAAAATCATCGAAATCTATCATCGACAGAAGGTTGTACTCTGCAAGTGTGTTGTGTTTGTCTTTTCAGCTGGGCTTCGAGGGATGAAAATACCATTTTCAAAACTTATGGGAAGGGAAGGGAACACTGGGAGCATGGGGGGGTGGTGGTGGTGGTGGTGGTGTGTGTGGGGAGGGGTAAAAAACCGAACATGACAGGCAGAACCTACAGAAAAGTTTGATGGGTCCCTCTGGTTGGCAGAAAAAAAGAATCATTTCAAAGACAAGTCATTAAGAAATTGGCAGAGTTAGTGAGAAAGCTTAAAAACACACATCTCAAACACAATAAAGAATCTATGCTTTCAAATTAAACTTAAAGGGGTTTCTACTGTTTACTGAGTGGTATAACAATCATTACTGGATTGGCATTGCTTTGTTTCCTGAGTCAGTGTTTCTAAGCTTCTCATGGAGGCAGTTACTTCCCTCTAGTAGTTTAGAATACACATGCTTATATATCTAGAAATATACACCCATATCTATAGAACAGGCTGATCTGGTTCTCAAACCAATCACATGAGGGTCTAGTTGATCAATTCTCGTCATCTGAGCAGGAGCGTGCCTGACAAGTTTGACTGCATTTGGGAGGTTGAGTTTCAGGCATTTTTATCATTAAAAAACATCAAAATGAAACCGGAGAGTCTTTTACTGTGAAGCAGCTGCAGCAAGTGCTTAGTGGTCATTAATAAACTAACTCTGCACGGGAGGAAAGTAGTTGGAATACAGCTGGATTTCCTTACAGCTCTAGCAAAGCAGGAAAGGCTACAGCAGGAGCTGCTGGCATTATCATTGTCTGTTGTTTTGAAATTTCATGCATCAATCACTTAAAAAGAAGCTATTATATATAGATTTTCACTACATAACATATTACTCGTTCACCTATAGACACAAACATGCTTCTGTGTGCGTATTTTTTCTGTTCGGTGGCCTTACCTGCTAAGCCAGAGTTCATGATGACAGTGGGCGTCCCACAGCCAGGCAGTGGGGGGGCCATAGGAGGAGGCGGAGGGGGCAGAGGGGCAGAGATTTCTGAGGCCGGTCCTGGAGGTGGAGGGGGAGGTGGAGGAGGAGGCGGCGGGGGAGGTGGGGGAGCGGCTGCTGGCGGAATGGCCAATGACGGCCCGTTTGGCACTGGGAGAGAGGAGACATGGCGAGATAAACAAAAACAGAAGATGTGGCAAGTCCCGTATTCTGAGCTACACATTTCTGATGCTCACGTTTTCAATCTTTCCTCTTCTTTCTGCACTTCATTATTTATATGCTTATAAAACTAAGGCTAATATTAAACGTACATGTGCCATTCATTGGCAGCGGAGGTGGTGGAGGAGGTGGCGGAGGTGGAGCAGGTGTGCCTGCTACAACTCCCACGTGGTTTGGAATGACAGCCCCACCGGTTCCCCCAATCACGGCACCCGGCAAACCCTCCACGCCGGAGGGCGGCGAGGGCAGGATGGAGATGTCGCCGTCTCCCTTCTTGTGGATCTTGATGGTGCCCTGCTTCTCCAGCTCGTGAATCTTCTTCTCCAGGTTGCTCTGTCGCTGGATGGCCTCATCCTTCTCCTTCAACATCTGCCGCAGTGAGTGTACCTGCGAGCTGGTGTCTTTGTAGACTTCCTGTGTGGGGAAGAGACAGAAACGAAGAGGGTCGAATTGTCAAGATATTCGTAACAATTTGTTTCGTAACAGTCTAATGAAACTAATCTAAAAAGTTTTTGAGAAATCAGAAACATGTGGATGCACAGGTATATTTTATGATAAATTTTTTTCATTATTGTATATTTTCATATGCTTTTTCAACTGTACTCATAAGGAGACTTCATTCTTGTATTAAGCGTGTAGTTCAGTGACAACAGGAAAGGATGAATGTAAATGCTGAGGGTGCAGGTCTGACCCTGACGGATTCAAGCTCCTTGTTCCTTTGCATCAGCTGCTTCTCCAGCTCCACGATCTTGGACATGGCCTCGTTCTCCATGTCCTGCAGCTTCTCTGTCATCTACAAGAACAACAGTGGGTCACACAGTGTCGTCAACTCACTGCCATGACAACATTCAACTCAATATGTCGAAGTGATCCAGCATTATGTATCTATAGTTTTCTGGATTAAAATAAATTATGAGGATTTAACAGAGGAATGTTACAAAGGGGTGTGTGCCCATTATAATGTGTCCTCTTAGTCTTGCCTGGTGCCTGACAGTTACTGTAAGTGAAAGCATTAGATCACAGTAAATCCCATTCTGGGAGGGCACTGTATGATAACAAGCAAGTGTGACAGGAGCTTCACACAGACTGCCACACACCCCGTCACTTCACTGCGCCATCCAACATTCTGACATGTTGGACGCTGAAATGTAGGCTTTCGTGAGAGAGGAGAAATGAGACTAAGGACACGGTTTTATGGATTTTTATGGAGTAGAATCAATAGGCGAGGTCTCTCACATGTGACATGTTCTCCTCCAGCTCCTCCACCCGCTCCAGGGCAGCGTTTTTGGTCTCTGCATCCTCCAGGAGGGCTCCCACATCAAAGACATTATCCAAGTATGCCTGGATCTGAACCTGCAACTTGTCGCTCTCTGTGTGCTTTAGTTTCTGGAAAACAAACGCAAGAAAAAGGTTGCGTGACGACCAGATCGAGGCAGTCAGGGAGAGAAAGTGGGGAGACGTTCATTTCCTCAGTTCACTGCATGAGGCCGACATCTCAGACTCCGAGGCCAGCATCGATCTCACCTCTTGCAGCGAGGCAGGAGAGGAGGATTTACAGAACTGAGTCTTTTTTTTCTGAAGTTATGGAAAAGCCATTATTGACTGCTTTTCCGTGGCTGCTATAATGACAACCTACTGTATTCTCTGGACTGAGCTGAATATTAAGACCAGGATTGTTGTTCCTGTCCACTTTCCCTGCAGCGTTATGTCTCAACTCACATCTAAGTAGTCGTCCAGACACAGCTTGGTGAAGTCGTACTGTAGATGAACTCTGAAGTTCATGTCCTCCACCGAGTGCACAACAATGTTGATGAACTGCATACATGCCACCTAAGGAATACAAACAGAAAAAATGTAGTTAGTGGATGAGGACACACAGTATATACCGTAGGCTCTCTGAATGTTTTTGAAACAACTGCTCTCGTACGTCATCAGTTGTAATTTGAAAATTAGATGTGGGTTTCCAACAAACTGCTGCGTTTAAGGTTAAAAGTGTTAATACATTTACAACAGGTTTGAGCCTGGTACTCCTGTGAAATAATTATATGTTCATTATCACATCTGCTGAGTAGCTTATCTGACAAATGAACAAAATCCATCAGTTCAACTCCAATGGCTGCATTTTAAGAGGCTGCATAAACACATCAAGGGGGATCTCACAGTGTTTAATGTACACACACGCTTCTCCTAACACTGACAAGAGGTTAATGAAGTCCCTGTAAGAAGCTCATTTGTCTCGTGCGACATGGCGGCTTTGACAAAGTCTGTTTGCTTTAGTGCGGCTGTCAGACAGAGGTCCGATTCAAAGTCCCATTGAAGGTCTCTTTAAACGCAGCATCTGTTGGTCTTTGCTCACACACACACACACACATACAGTATATCCCCCCCCATCAATTAAAACACTTGGATGGATATACACACTGGATAAAATCATGTCTAAGTTGGCACATTCTTCACAGTGTCTGTTAATTCTTATCTGCCAGACTAATTAGCATTACTTAGCCTGGAAATGACAGACTTGGCACGACTTCGTCACTTAAAAGGGTCCTCGCACAGTCAGTAACAGTCCTGCGAGAGTGTATCATAAAACTGGAAGCCAAATTTGTCTGTCAAACACATGAGGACACATGCAGCAATGTTCAAAATATTCTACACCTCTCGCCTCACCCGCAAAGCCCTTTGCATTGTGAGAGACCCCACCCACCCGTCACACAGCCTCTTCAGCCTGCTGCCATCGGGGAGGAGACTGCAGAGCCTGCGGGCCAGGACCAGCAGACTGCGGGACAGCTTCGTCCACCAGGCCGTCAGGATGCTGAACTCTCTCCCTGCTCTGCCCCCCTCCCCCCCATCACCCGGACTACAACTCCCTGCGCCCAGGGAGCGCCCTCCACACACACACACACACACACACCCTGGTCTCTAAAACTCTCTCTCACTGAAGTGAATTCTTCCCCTCAGGAAAACAACACACAGACACTTTAATCACCACCAGATGATAAGCTAACTTCTTTTTTTTTGCACTACCATACATTTGCACTACTGCAACTTGCCTTGTCTATTCTAGACTGTTTATATTGTACAGTTCTTATTTATTTCTCTTTAAATATTTATTTCTTTTTAAATATATAGACATTTAGGTCTACTCTTGTCACAGAGTTTGAGAGTAACGTAATTTCAATTCTCTGTTGTCTTGTACATGCTGCAGAATTGACAATAAAGCTGACTTTGACTTTGACTTTGATTCCCAATACTTGCTCTTCTAATCACCCAGAAACTCAGATTCATGTTTTGGTTTCAGCACAGCTGGACCTTTGCAGCTCCCTGTGCACCTGTCTAACCCACAGATTACAGTTGCTGTAATACTATAGTGGCTCTAAACACTTGACAGGGGTGAAAATGTACAGCAAACAATTTCACTCCGGGCTTCTTCATTTTCACAAGGGAGGGAGTGCGTCACACAATCAATAGTTACAAGGAGAGTGTGTGTGTGTGTGTGTGTGTGTGTGTGTACATACCATGAAGTCAATGTTGTTGTCCTCATTCTTGAAATACTCCATTAGCTTCTCAAACCTCTGTGTCTCTATACACACCTGCAAAACAAACCACATTACTGAATTTAAAGAGGACAAGGTGGAGAGAGGTGGAGACAGTGATTAATGGATTCAATCAATCAATGATTTGCATTAATGGCACCTGCACCACCCAACCTCTTATAATTTACATTGATTATGTCATAACTGACATGTGATTTAAGCTTTAATATCTGTGCCGCCTGTGCACAATCACACTAAAAATACGATCACTGCCTCCCTGGCACCAGCAGAATTAAAACAAGCATGAGCTTTTTCTCTGCGCAGGGAGAGAGACAAGGGTGTATGTTGGTGGCATACACAAAATACAGAGTAGGACTGCATTCCTGTGACCCTTTAATCCCCAGATTTAATATACATATATATATATATATATATATATATATATAGCCATGTCAGAAAACCACACATCATCACCAATGGTGGATGAAAATAAAGTCAGTGACAATAGCTGCTAAAGACATTACACAGTTTTCAGAGGGATAATTACTATGATCAGTTATTCATGAACTACTGCTGAATCATTCTTTTATTCTATATACAGTTCCTTCAGTGCATCTGTGTTCAATATGACTTGTGGTACAACTTCTACCACATATACTGCAGGTTTTTTTTTTGGTCTGGCCAGTAAAAGCCTTTTTGAACTAGAATCTGGGAGACAGAAAGGAACAGAGACAGAGAGATTAAAAAAAAGAGGTGGAGTGACTGAGAGAAAGAGAGAGAGAGAGATGCTCTGCAGCTCAGACAGTTCATGTGGAGGGCAATGAGGGAGATGGAGCATGATAAAGAATTGAGAAGGAAGGGAGGAAGAAAGTGGAGGGGTGTGTATCCAAAAAACCTCTGAATAATGCCCCGAGCCTCAGCCTGCAGCCACTTCATCCAATTTCTGACACGGGATGTCAAAGTCACTTGGCAAACTAGACTTAATAACATTACATTTCAAAGTGTCACTTTGCAAAAAAGACACGTGAGCACATCTTCACATTCTCCCAGCAGCCTACACTATCATGACCATTCCACAACCTTCATCTCATTAGACGAGCTACGTTCTCCCTAAGCCTTGTTCTCCCACTAATGCCAATGCCGCTGAGAGCAACACTCAATATTTCATTCAGGGGTGTAAATATTGCATTAACTGCAGTCGGCCCATGTTTGCAGGCCGTATGCTACAAAATGGGGCTGCTGTTAGCGCCCACTCCATCATAAACCTCCCACTCTTTTCTCCAGCGGCCAGAATACCTCATCCAGACAAGCAAGGGTCAGGCAAGGCTATCTGTTATATTTGTCTCTCTGCTATTCTGAGCTTTGATGTGTCTGCCAAATCCAGTTAACACACACACACACACACACACGTTACTGTTTTCTCCCGTGTTATGCAGCTAAACCGGTGTCTGTTGACAAAGAGCTCATTCCTAGATGCTATTGCTTTGCAGCGATGAAGAATCTGCTGGTCTCGCATCTGCCGGAGGAGCATTCCTCCAGGGCTGAGTCACAGTTTGAAATTGCACAGTCGAAATGTAATGACATATTCGTCTCCTAAGACCCCACTTCCACTCTCCGTGCAGCTCCTACCTCCTTAAAGTTGTCGAACGCAGAGAGAATAATTTCGTGGCCTCCTCTCACGAGACAAACTGCCGCCAGGAGCTCCAAGACCAGAGCTTTAGTTCTGTAAAAGGGGGAGAAAATAAAGACACGAATGGCTGGTAAATGGCGAGTGTTAGCGCTGCGGCAAACCTGTATTTAAACACAGAACAAACAAAATGGAAAACAGTGTAATCTCCTGCCAACACCAAAACATGTGTGTAGAATTGATCTACATGGAAATAACGGTATTTATTACGATGAATGTCCTTTTAATTTCATGCATTTTACAAATATTGACAAAGAGCATTATAAAAGTCAATCATGTTGGCACGTTGTCATGTTGATGTAATGAGGTCTGAAAAAAGTTTTGTAACATCAGTGTCTGAAAGGTTAAAAAGAGTTCTACATTTCCATCTATTCCATTGGATTAAAAGGAGGGTATAAAAAAATAATACTTCAGGACTAATCTGTTGTGTGTGTATATGTGTGTGCGTGTGTGTGTGTGTGTGTGTGTGTGTGCCCGCTTCCTGAGCACACAGGACAGAGACATCCTGTGTGTCCAGTCTCCAGTTCATTCATGCAGGATTTCTCTGCTTGGATGAGATGATGATGTGACAGGTGATGCGAAGTGGTTTCACATCCACTTTTGAGGAAATCCTTATGCTTCGGGCCATGAAGTGGAAAAGCACCAACCCACACACACACACACATATACACACACAGAAGTCAGTCCTTCTGGTCGCTGTCTCAGTAAGCAGCTGGACTGTGCCAGCGGTGGCCTGACCCATCTGTCGGGATGAATGCGCCCCTGAGCGACAAAGACACTCACTCTGGATCAGACTGTCCAGGTGCACTGAGGCTAATGTTGGACTCTGAATGTTCCATTTTGAATGTGGGTCCAAGTTGGTGACATATTTGAGTTTGCTAAGCTCTAAATGAAACAATTTTTTTACTGAATCTTTCACAGCTTGACTCTTCTTATTGGCAAAGAGAAGCTTGAGTTTTACTTCTTTAGATGCTGACCTTAGTGTTTTTGTTCAGTTATTTTTAACTTTTGGTTTGAACTTACCTGGGGTTTTTATTGTTGAGACTTAGTGCAATTTCATTCACAGCATGTGGGTGTGACATGACCATGTTGAAGCCATACTGGAAGATGAAAAACAAATGAGAGGGAGAAAGACAGAGACAATAAGCTAATTAACAGGGGAAAGGAGCCACTGAATGAGCAAGAGGTGCATTCTACACAACATTAAAAAAAAGCTAGCAGTGGAACATGATGAATTTAGCTTCATTTAGACAAGTTAGACAACTCTGCTGGGATGAGTGGGAGTGCAGAAGGCTGACCTGGTAGTTCATGATGGCACGCAGGCACATGATGCAGACATGGACGTCGTCTTTCTTACAGACCAGTCTGGAGTTTTTCAGCGTTCGCCGGCTGGGCAGTGTGTTACAACTGAAAAATGTAACAAAAATACAAAAACAAGTGAAAAAAGTGAGTGAAAAGAAGACAGGCTGTTTTACTGAAGGAAGAGTCAGGTAACACAGACAAGAAAACAGATGCCATTAGTGAATGAGCCCTCGACACACACCATCTCCTTCACATAGGGAGGCTATTAAACCGTCACGATACATTACATTAACACATACAAAGGCCATATAATCTACAGCCTCGCCAGGGGCCACGGGATGCCCTCTTTTCAATTGTTTTAATTTAATGTCCCTCACAGAGATATCACTTACAGCTAACACAATAGCAGCCAGTCATTTGCATGCAGCACAGTGATTGTGCAGCTTTATGTGAACAAAAACAAGGCCTTTGCTCCTGGTGCAGCTTTCACAATGAGAGAGAAATGCTGGAGCAGCAGAATTACTGGATAATACGCAGAGCCAGTCAGAGCAAAACGGTTTATTTTCAGACTTTTGTCATGAGGTTCAATTACCAGCCTGCGTTCTGGGGAAAAATGTGTCTTCAGGCTACTGATAGACACGCTGATTCGTGTCAGCTCCCATGCCTGAAGGCGTGACGTCTCTGTGAGTCACAGCACGGTGTGTGTGTGCGTGTGGGTGTGTTTGTTCATCTTAAAAAGGCAAGAGCAAGGAAGAGGCAGCAGTTTAATGAACGTACTCATCTTTAATTAGAAAAGTTCACGCTAAAGTAAGCTGGAAAACAGCTAAACAATGCCCTGAAAATTGTTGTGTTTGTGCTCCTACCAGAGTACGCCTGACATTTATCCTCTGAGTCTGTATTTATGCATATTCTACATGTTGTGTTCAGCAGGATGTGGTGCCATCCAGGTGCAAAAAACAAGTTCCCTGACATGAACGCAGTCGATTCACGAGACTCTTTCTGACAGAACTGGAGCGCCTGCTACATATAGTAGTAAAAATTTATTTTAAAAGGACTTCTTTCTGGGGTTTTTCCTTTCCTGAATAATCAACACCCAAACTGAGGCGTGGCACAAAAATGACTTAACAACGTCTCTTAATCACAAACCAAACTAATGATAAAAGATTGCATAACACCAGCAACATCATCTTAACCTGCTTTGACTTGTTTGAAATTACTCAACTAAACTTTATATAACACTTTGAGCACAACACAGTGCATCCAAATGGATTTACATGGATAATGAGAAAAGTACAAAAGACAGAGCTGGAAAATATAACAAAAAAGTTCAAAAACAAACTCATTATCTTTCAGTCAAACAGAGAACAAGCAAAAAGTCAGATAGAGTTGAACCTTGAAAGCCAAAATAGAGTTTGACAATGATTAATTGGATCAATAGAAGTGGGTGGAAAATTCAGTATTTTTAGGGATTTAATGTGAAATACTCATTGCTGTAACATTTACCACTAGATCTAGTGTAAGGGCAGACTGCCTCTGTAGACAAACAAGATTTTAACTAATTTATGAAGCTGTGGAAGGAGGGGAGGGTCAGATTCTGGCAAAAGTGTTGATGCACAATTCCGAACTAGTTCAAGGAGGACGGCAGTTGCAGTGGTTGGATGTGATGGCAACAGTGACTTTCTCCAGGTGAAAAGAGACACACAATTTTCAGATGTTAAATGCCTGAATTGAATATGTGCACAAAGTTGGAGTAAAAAGAGAGGTTACATGCTGTGGACTGAGCAAAAGTAACATCAGACTCAAGCAGAAAAAAAGCTGTGAGACATCCAGGATTTGATGTTCTGGTTACAATACCATCAAAAAAAATTCCTTGAAACAGCAAGACCGTAATAAACCCAACACAATCTAAATAACACCACAAAAGATCAAACTCTAAGACTATAACTACGTGCTATAAAACACAGACAAAAACAGCTATGAACTACAGTCATACCGTCTTATTTGAGAGCACTTTGGACAGCTCAGTGTGCTTGGCATTCTTCAAGATTTGCAGTTTGCAGAAGACATAAACAAGTCTTAATTTGACATCCAGTAGTTAGCAGTTAATGAGTTCACATTATTCTGATTCAAAGCTATTCTAAAAAGCCATAAACAGCAAAGGGGGCAAAAATTCTGTATAATGGACAATTGGACATTTCAGAATTATTAAACCACTGATAGTAGACCAGAGGAGATGCTTCTATAATGAATGTGACATCTCTTATTAACCAGAAAAACAGATAGTGCATCCAAAATACAGAAGATTTTTTAGAGGATACCTAATCTATCTGTACTAGTTGTAGCCTAGTGTTTAGCTTTTACAGGGCTTTTGCAGAAACTAGGCTAGCTGCTGCACAGAATGGCATTTAGGGAGCCACACAACCAGCACACAGGCACAGAGGCAAGAACAATGAGTGCAGAAAAACCCATTTGCTCCAAGGAAAAGAGAACTCAGTCTCAAGCGCGGGAGGGGAGGCTGGCAGTACAAATAATTCACATCCCCGACACAGACAGCGGGACAAATAAACTGGGCAGCGCTAGCAGGGAGGTATAAAGTACAATGAGTCAGGGGAGAATGTGTATGCGTGCGTGCACGTGTGTGTGTCTGACTATGGCAGAGTGTGTCGCGGGAGGGAGCGGGGATGGTTAAGGCTGCAGAAAGCTCACTGTGAGCCCGACAGAGCGAGGCTGAAACCTGCCTGCTGTCGAAGACTGGCAGACAGAAGAGTAGGTGACTATGGAGGAACACCAGGACAGAACAGAGGAGACAGTCAGCCTCAATGTAGACACTCTAACCTGTTACACATACTGCATATGCTTGAGTGATGACACAAGGGAAAACATCTGGAGGCAGCGGACGTTTACAAGTGATGTGAAGTGGGAATAAATGGTAATTTTACAGATTATTACTGGCTAATATAGATATTTGACCGGGGTAACATTATCAGCGAAATCTCTACCAACAAACTATAGAGAAAATAAGTAAAAATTAGTTAAAGAAACCCTGATTTTCTGACTGTTTAGATATTACAAAACTTAATGTGCAGAAGAAACTGTTTCAAGTGAAATTTTGTGTTGACTTTTCCAATAAACTGTATTTTTTTCTGTGCTTTAACTCACTTTATACGTGTTGCTTAACAAGAAAAGTTTTGAGACAAAAGGCAACAGAAAACAACCCAAAGAATGAATAAAAATGGCTGACTATTATCACGCAATGATCTCATATTAAGAAGACATGTGCCTCATGGAATCAATAGTACTCTTTGTGTGCAATGTTTTCATGTTAACCTCTTCAAACTAACAGATTAGAGGTCATAGAAGTCAGTATGAGTGCTATACCAAAACATCAATGGAATGACAGGGAGGATTAGAGAAATAATGCACAACTGAATAGGATTTGTGCTTCAGAGCATATATTAGCATGGGCTTATGAATTAACTGCTGTGAAACAATGTGTGCACAGGATTTGGGGAGAAAATGGTCTGTTTGGTGTTTATAAAAACAAAACAGAAAAAAAGATTGAATCCATAAAAGAGATCTTTCCTTCTGCTGCCGTCATCTGTCACAGGGAAAATCACCATCCGTTATGTGTCATAATCCTGCGTCTGACCATTCAAAAAATCCAGACAAATGGTATTTGCATGCGGCTGCAGTAATGTGTCTTAAGCCATTTAAAGTCTTACAGACCTCATGACTACACAAAGGGGCTGCTGAGACATCATATGAAATGTGTGTGTGTGACTTCTTAAAATAATCACAGCAAAATCACAACGCTCCAGCCGAACACTAGATAACAAAAAGAACTCAGAAAGGCAAAGATCGCTATAGGCACACAAGGTTACAGGTGAATCCTTTTGACCATCAGTGGGTTTTTTGTGCACATATCATACCGTAACGTGGAATGACGCCCAGTACGTGTGATGCCATTCCCAGTGATGGGAGACGGCAGGGTGCTTCCTGCATGCAGGTCCTCAATAGAGCGGCTCCAGGGCTTAGACTTATCCATCGCAGCCTCCGGGTTATTCTCCACACTGTCGCCATCAAACCTGTCACACCAGGAGAAGCAAGACATTTAAAAAAAAAAAAAAAAAAAGATACCAACAGAGTGCACATCAGTGTCAATTTTAAATAATCTTTCTGGTGTTATTTAAAGCCTGAGAGACAACAGATTTTTTTTGAAAATAGAGAAACTGTTTTCACAAAAGTGAAAAAGTTACTTAATGTAAGTCTGACACATACATTGACAGTAACGTTGACTCCAAAGTGAGCTAGTGCTGTTTGGCTAACATAAGTCTCTGAGAAACATACTATTTGCACAAGCAAAAAGGTCTTTCCTTGTCAGTCACCATAGCACCCTTACTATCAACCAGCGGCCAAGCTAACCAGCATGTTGTCAGCATTGGCGACTTATGACCACCTAATAAACCAAACAAGCCCTAGCAACCACAATACACATCCATCTATGACATCACCAGCTACATAACATACAATATACACATAAAAATACAGGTATTGATAGATGTTATAAGCTAAGTCAATATGCCACTTATATATAAAATATAATATCCAAGTTCTATAATATAGATAATTTCAGATCTTCAGTTTAGATGTGATAGGAAAGAGGGCTCGTGTTTTATTGTACTTGGCAGAGACTTTGGAAAGAGCTGCTATACGGCATACCTGTTATGATCTATTTCAGTTTTTAGACTGGTTGTTTTCATGTCTTTTATGCTGCTGCTGCGGTGGCACTGAGGGTAAATACACTTTTACGGCTAACCATTCATAATGTGGACAGACCATAATAACATATGGTGATGGGGGGGGTGAGGGTGAATTAAAAATTTAACTGCGTGGCTCTTTGGCCTTGTACAGGGACTTTGTGACTGACTAATAATCACACTGTCAATCCATGAATAGAAGCCTGTGGTTGGTATAACACACAGTGCCAATGTGTCAGCAATAGGTCCCGAGTGACTCAGTGTTTCTGACAACCAGGCAGCAGCAGCAGCAGCAGCAGCAGCGGTCGTGGTGGTGGCGGTGCTGCTGCTGGTGCTGTGTGGTGATGCATCAGCGGCCGTGCAGAATAGCAGTATTGTGCTAGGTAGTCATATAGGCTAAAGTGGTAAAGAGAGAAAGAGCTGGTAGTGACTTACGTGACAGCATACTGTGCAAAAGAAAGATACTCCACCAGCACGTCCAGGCCTTTGTTCTCTTCATTTAGGAATTCTCTCACCCACCTGAGGAGAGATGAAAACAAGATCAACTTACCAAGAGTTTATCGGCAGAAAAATTTTAATCGGTTTCAACATGAATTGATCTCCTTTGGCAAAATCACAGAAAAGAAAGAAAAAAAACTCATTCCCTGACTCTGGTAAAAAGGCGAGTTCCTTTTACTTTGCTAATAAATCTTAAAGAATTTGCCATTGTAAGAACTTTGCCTGTGCATGTCAACAAGTATCCATGTTTAGTATGCCTAATACTAATATGCCTCACAATCACAACCATAAAAATATTACATAATATGACACACACATAAATATGTGTCATATGAGATCTTAAAAATTACTTGCAGTTATGATAACATGAAGATACTTTTGAGATGTTTCGGTGTATGGTGATTAATGTATCATTTCACTCTATGCAGGCTATGACCAAAGTTGACCTTGATATACAGATGCTTCCAGATTATTCACCCTGTCTCCTTCAATTTTCCCCCTCTATGCCAAGAAGAATTGTAATGACCCGTTTGACAGACTTCAAAGCTTCCTGGCTCAGAGCAGCAAACACATCACGCATGCATGTGTTTGCAAAAGCTCAGGCATCCACACACAAATAAACTAAATCTCATTACTGCCTCTGTTTTCTATCTCTGTTGCTCTACCACACACAGACACACACGCACAGTTTCTAACTAATAAAGACAAGCCCCCAGAATGATCAAAAGCCCATTCTCACCTTCCTTACAGGCACTGAAGTGGGCCACCCATTCAGCACTTTGCTTGCATTCATTTCTTATTCTGCACAGAAAAGGCAAGCTTTTTACAGGAAAGCTACCTTTGGCATGTTTCTGAATTCCCTCTATATTTATAAGCAGTGTGAACTGAATCACGGAACATCTTTATTTAATGGCATCCTACGAAGGTGCCGTGTATTTTTATTGAGGCTCCACCTGCTTCGACAGGCCTGATTGCTCTCTGATTAGAGAAATTTGCAGGGCATAAACATAATGACACACAGGCTTCTGAGTGGCACTCCACTGATGAAAATGTAAGGCTAATCTGCTTTAAAAATCTACTAGCTGCTTCTTTATTAGCTCCCCTGTGGCGTAACTGCATGGGAGCGAGTTAGACTAACGAGAGCGTCCAGCAAGGCAGTGCCTGGTAGGGCCCCTCGTGTTTTAAAAGGGCTTGGAGGTGTGGCCTTGTCGGACCACATGGTAATCATTACCACAGGACACTAACTAACAATCCTTCCATTCACCACATGTTGTTGGCCACGGAGCAACATGTGAGGAGCAGGCAGGGAGCTGGGGTTAGAATCAGCAATGCACGTACAGGGACAATCTGCCTATTATGCACTGCTTACATGACAGATACATTTCTCTGTTCCACCTCTGAAAAGAAGCGGTCATCACTCACTGCCTTAGCGGGTGACATCTTGCTCCTTCGACATCCCCTGCCCCCCACCCGGTCAGTCTGTCTCCCTGTCCCTCTGCCATTACGGTAATGCTTGGTTATCTAATCTAGATTAGGTCGATTATTCATGTAATCTAGTTTACCAACATAAGGTCGCTAGAAAAGAGTTAATCCATGTAAACAGTGCCTCAACTGCTCTGCCAGATGGATGTCGTCTCTGGTTGTGGTTGGAGTTTATTTTGGTTTGAGGAGCAGAATCTGATCAGCGTGTAAACAGTGTGTAGGAGTGTGAGAGACGGTGTTGTCAGAGACCTGAGATGATCTGTGAATTTTTGTGTGAGTGAAACAGACGAACTGGAGTAAAGTAATATGTGCGTGGGAGGGACGAAAGAGAAAAAACAGGGGGATAAAGAGATGTATTTCAGATAATATGTGTGTGTGTGTGTGTGCGTTTGAGATCTTGTGATGGTTGTGTAACTAATATATCTCTGTCTCTCTGCTGTCACAACAGTCTGTGGCCAGCGGATGCTCTCATCGTTGCTTCTCCTTCCTGTCCTTGACAAGGTCTCTAAGTCTCCTGTGATCGCGCACCTCCGACATCCCCTCCAGCTGCTAGCCCTCATCCTCATGTCCTCATAATGAATCCTGGGGCCTCATTTATAAACTATCCATACATACAGTTTTGAGCTTAAACCATGTGTATACTCATAAGCACACAAGGAATCCAATTTATCAATTTCTAACTCTACTGTCAACCATTTCAGGCTTTGATGTCTAAAATTGGTGCAGTTCTCCTTTAATTTTGTTAAATTTTCTTGTTACCACATTGATTAAAAACTTTTTATTTATATTTATAATTTAGTTAACTGATGAACTAACTAAGGTATATTTTCTGTTACTTTATATTGGAACTGAAGTACTGCGCCCTGGGTCTGCATTTGTTTTTACTTGGCCATCACATAATTTTTTTTTTTTTTTCTCATTTAAAAATTCCCTTGATTATAAAATGCATTAGGGCTGAGTAATCTGTCGCCATCAGTAGCTGTCTCTAATCACACAGTCCTTGTCATCTAAAGCAAGACTAAACACTAAGACCTTCTATGACTCTCGTTGAGATATTGATCTATGGATCAATATCAGCTGCAGCAGGTTCAGGCTTGTTAAGCTGAAATACCCAGAATTACTGAAGAACACTGAGGTGTGTTTTTTTTATCTGATGTGAAATCACAATGTCTTTTGTTACGTCTTCAGTAACACCTCTCCAGGATGGCAGACTGAAACACTGACGTATCAAGTTCAACTACTGCAAGGAAAATGTGTTTGTCTTTCTCTGGAGACTGTTCATGTGTCAGCCACACCAAACAATCAATCAGTTCATCTTTCCTCAATCTCCACATGGCTTTCTGTGTAATATTAGGCCAGGGCGTAGAGATGAATGGGGGATGGTGGTGGTGGAGGAGGTGGTTAGTGTCAACGTCTGCGTCTCCGCGTTTCTGGAATGCCAGACTTTTTCCCCCTGAATCTAATATAACCAGGTCCGGGACATTCAGCACTACACAAGCCTCACACAATCCTGCAGTGACTCACCCTATATGATTGGTCCGTAACGAAATTTCCAGTTCTCTCAGGACTTGGGTGGACTCCTGAACCCTCCGTCTGAATTTCTGAGGAAGGAAAGAAGGGGCGAGTTAATATTTCATCACAGAACAACACCAGAGCTGTAAATCATCAAGTGGTAGCACATGGACGTTTTGGCTGGAGAAAACTTTTTCTGACAGAAAGGTCAGACAAACACAAATGCAAACCACAGTGACATTTAAATGTGAAAGGAGGAAAGCCATGCGCTGATTAAAAACTAGAAGAATCAAAGCTGGGACTGAGTTGTTCTCATGAGATTTTTTTGAAATGGGCCTTTTACTTGCCAGTAACCATTCAACCGGCTAAAAGAGAGGGCGAGCTGACTCACTGGAAACTGTGAATATGGAATAGTTCCTGTTATCTTGTTTGCTCATGTTGGTTCTTTATATAAGCAGTAATCCCTCCCGGCAGCAGTGTGATAAAATCACGTAACCTAATTGGTTACCTCTCAAGCACTACCAGGACACCAGGCAGACACACATGTACACGCATACACATTCTTGGTCCTGTTACTGTGGCTACAGCTACCAGGAAGAGGTGCGGGAGGAATGAGCAGCAAGTGAATGAAACAGAAAACAACACAGCAGAGAACGTGAGCGGGTTCTTCTTTGATTTCATCCTCTGACAGGAGGTGATCTGTACAACCAAAAACAAAGGGCCCTTCAGGCTGTTACACAACCGCAGGGACAAAACAAGCTAAGTGAATGACCGGAGGTGATGAAGCTGCCTCAGTGCCACAGGAGGGGGGAGTGAAAATGTTTCATCACAGGGGAGAAAAGAAAAGTAAAATTCAACTTGAAATATATCACTTTCTTCTGCAATCCCAAATATATCTAACTTTTGTTATGGGCTACACATTATTATTATGAAGAAGAGGAGAAAAAAAATCTGACTTTTAAAAACATGTGAAGTTGAAAATATTACAGTATGTGAAAACAAAAAAAGTTAATCTAAACAATTTGAAATAAACATGAACAATAACAATGTGCAAAGGCTCGCGTACACTGCTGCAACAGCAAAAAATGTATGAATCAATTGATGTGTTGTTCAGCAGAAAATGTATCGGCAGCTATTTTGACAATCAATTAGTAATTTTTCAAGCCACCAGAAATTGTCTAGTTCCAGCTTCTCAAATGTGGGAATTTGCTTTTTGCTTTTCTCTGATTTATGTTATTGTAAACTTAACATATATATAAATTCTAAACTGCTGTTTCCTGATGTTCAATACAACAGATGTTTCATTGGTTAATTGGGGAAATAATAATCAGATAATGGAATATAAAAATAATTATTAATTGCAGCTCTGAAGAGAAGAGAAGAGAAGAGAAGAGAAGAGAAGAGAAGAGAAGAGAAGAGAAGAGAAGTATCCACCCAGAAGAGAAGAGAAGAGAAGAGAAGAGAAGAGAAGAGAAGAGAAGAGAAGTATCCACCCAGGGTTGGAGGGCCGGGTCACTTTCCATGATGTGTTTGTATCAGGGAGGAAA
>BRZM01002093.1:71541-106995 GCA_033238685.1 Lates japonicus
AATTGTTTCGATGCCAGGCCCAGAATGATTACGTCGGCGAGGTTTTTTCCTTCCTGGTCTCTTCCTCTCGCAAAGAACAAGAACTCTCAAGCCCGCAGAACCTTCACTGGTCCGGGTGCGAAGAAAGAGCCGCCAGTGAGCAGCCACTGCTCGAGTGACAAGGTTCAAACATCAAACAGCCCGGTCTCACCGCCGGGTCAGGCCGCCGAGCTGCATTCCCGTGCCGACGACAGCCGCACCGGATCGGGTCTTCACCTCCGGCAGATTCAGCCATCATCAACGGCAGCATCACGAACGCCAAGAAAGGGCCCTGCCGCCAGAACGCCAATGCGGATCTGTGTGGCGTCTCGCTGTTGCAGTATTGCATAACAAAACACGCATCATACGCAGATATGGTAGCCTCGTCCCATTCCTCGCAAACACCATATTTTCTCGAACTGCAAATGAGTCACATCAGTCGTCAATCACGTCCACCGATCTTTTCTCTCACTCTCAGCCTTCCTCATTCATTAACTGAACTGGCAGATCTGCACACCTGACTTCAGCCAGAGCACTGTTATATATATTGCAAGCCTTAAAAACAAACAAGAGCAAACCCATTATCATAGTAAAAGGATACCAGCCATCGTCTGGCTTGGTTGCACGTGTTCTTTCTTTTCGAGCGGCAGAGTCATCGCCAGGTCAACAGCCAACCGACTTCATATCGCAGCCGCGCATCAGCCCTTTTCCAGACACCACAGTCCATTGTCATCTCTGTTGTTGTTAACAGTCGAACACACCAACAAACAACATCACGAATTGCCAGCAGACTGTCACTTTCTTCCCACTGTAACAATGGCCGGGAGACACGCTGGCCTCGTGGTGTCAAACGAACTCATCTTTAGTCTCTCTTCGTTGCTAGCTGAGCCCGGGAACACCAGATGTCGACAGCGCAAGAGCGCACAGAGCTGGTCGTCTCCCCGCGCCTGACGCTGCGATGAGCCGCCCAGTGGACGCGGCGCAGTTGCGCAAGCGAATCAAGCGAACAAGACTTCGTCAGAATTGCGGCCGACCATCAAAGTCATCAATCCCCAATACCAGGCTGAGAGACACGACCGCAGCACGCCCCACCCACACCGTCACACGCAGTGCCCGTGCGTGCGTGGTCTCACGGAAGCAGCACACCTCCGCTTCCCGCCAGAGTCGAGCGGTCAGAGACCACCGTCGGGGAGCGAGGCGCAGAGAGCTGTGAGGCCGCAGCGACGCAGAAAGAGCCACACGCAGCAACGTCGCGCCGTGTCAGCAAGCGTCACGCAGATCGTCCGCCCTCAATTGCGCACAGCACATTGACAGATCCCCTCCTCAATGAACGCAGTGATGTAACAATCACCACACAAAATCGCAGCCGGATGTTATCCTCACTGAGGCGGATCGAGTGCTCCAAACAGCAGTCATCAAATGCACGCGACACCGAAGAACCACAGGCATCTCGACGCAGAGTGATAGTGGTCGTCGAGGCGTCACAGACGCAAGTAGCGATAGAATATCAGGTTACTATCGTTACCGCAAAATCATGGAAGTCAGCTTCGAGGAGAACGTCGTTATGATCAGATGCTGCAACGACTGATATATTTGTCGCGTTGTGGGTTCAGCTTTTTCTCGAACTCAGTGAGCTTCGAAAGGCAGCTGGAAGGCATGATCGGGTAATATCTGCGAGATCGAAAAACGGGGTTCACCACAGAAGATGGGGCAGAGGGAGCCAGTGGTTCGTTCCACCAGACCGCACAGCGCCGAACGTCACGCAGCCAGTGAGCATAGCGAGTCGCCTGCCCAGCACATCAGGCAGATGCTCACTATTTCTGCGCACGTGAGCGCACGGTCAGCTGTGCCTCATGTCAACTCCGTTCTGCTCAGCTGAAGTTCGTCACAGTTAACCATGCAGACTTCACAGCAGCAGCACAGCCGCATTGTCAACGATCTCCGCTGCCTCCGCTTCAGCCACAAGACCGATATGACACCAGGCTTAGCAAGAGACCCATTTGTGCAGCCGTGCCGCCGCCGAGGATGATAATGGCAAAAGTCGCCCACATTAACTCATGGTTAACAACATGACTTCAGTTGTTTGAACCAACCTTGGAACAGGTAGGTTGAGCGCAGGAGACTTTGTTAAGATGAACACACTACATGCACACACAGAAGTAAGCCAAAAAAACATCTACCCTGCTTGGTCCTACCGAGGGCCCCATTATATTACTGAGCTAAAGTGACTTTCCTTTATACTCCTCCTTTAGGCCTAGTCATGTGATACATGCAGAGACAGCAATTTCATGTCTGGTCTAATTAAAGACTTTAATTCACTGGCCTCTGCCCCTGCCTCTCCATCTCCTCCTGTTCATCTTCTGTGTCTTAGTGAATTTGTTTTCAGTCTTCAATGGAGTCATTTTACAACAAGGTTTGCTTCTTCAAAACACGCCTTTCCTGTTTTCTCTGGAAACAAGTCTGAGCAAATACTGCAGATGGCATCACTGGGGAATTTTCAGTTCGCAGTGCAGCTGAACCTACAACGCGAGCAAATACCATCAGGTGCTTCAGCATGCAACATTCTCACATAGCGGTTCTCTCAGAAGATTTGCCCGGCTTTCCATGTTTGCAATTGCTGTGAGAATTCTGCCTGTGGAGGGCAGGACCCTATCACTCACTATAAATCTGTAACACTCAGGCATTTTCTCCTCTGCATCAGGATGTTTTCTGCTGTGTTCTTAAGGTGTCCACCGATACATTTTTGATGGCTGCTGCTGACAGGGAAAACATGATCACTGCAGCTATTGAAAGGATAACATCCAGCTGCATTTTTCTTCTTGTTATTTTTATCCTACATTCATTGGAAAGAGTCCTATGTAATATACTAATACCTGGTGATAGGCAGGACAGCTGATCTACATGTAACTCTTTCCTTGCACAATGCTTACATACGAAGAGCAGTGGTACTTTGCATGTCTCAGCACCCTCTTTCTCTGCATCACTGCAGCCCCCTACTCCTGCACTATCTCTCCACCCTCCCTTCCTTCTCCCCAGTGGTCATCATTTGCCTTGGATTTAAGGACACACACATCCTCTAAAGGCAGTAAGTTAATTAGACATCGGACTCTATCTGTCCCACTCATTCCCTGTCTCTCCCCGACTATCTGAAGGCTTAGAGGAGTATTGCTGCTTCAATGAAACCAACACACACACACACACACACACACACAGGCACTTCCTATGCGCAGTAGTGTGGGCAGTCGCTGAGCGAGTGTATGTGGGTGTAAAATTGTGTGTGTGCTGCAGTGTGTGTGTCTCTCCAAAGGCCTGTGGGTATTTAGAGAGATTGTTGACTTTTGTGTACAAGTGTACAATTCACAAACAGAAGTCTTGTTCTCGCCCAAGTTCGCTTTGCATTGACAACTGCGCCGCACATTCCGACTTTTCCCTTAATATGATGGCAGCCTCATCACAACCTTGTCAAATGTAGGAGACGTGACTCCACTGTGACTCCTGTGTCAATGTCACAACTCTTTACGCTGTCGACATCTGAAGTGTTCCCCCGAGGCTCAGCTAGCTAACCTTGAAAGAGGAACTAAAAAGATAAGGTTCGTTTGACACCACAGGGTGTATTGTGACATCTCCAGCCATTGTTTACAGTGAGGAGAAAGTGACAGTCTATTACTGTGCAATATGTGAAAGTTCATGTGATATTTATTTATTTAGTGTGTTCGACTGTTAACAACAACAAGTTAACAATAGATTTTATGAGAGTATATCACAGAAAAAAGGGCTGTTGGTCACATAACCTGCGTACAAGAGTGGATTTAGTAATTTGGCCACAGATAAAACGGGCATTATTCTCTGCCACAGCTCAGAAAAGAAAAAAGGTACATGCAGCCAAGCCAAGACTGGAAGTAACAAATTATAATTATCCTTTTACTGTAATTAAGTAGGTTTTATACTGATTTATTTTTTTAGGAGCTTGCAATAAAATTTTACTATTATATTGTGGTGTTATACCTAGCTAAAATTCAAATTATATGTGTTTTACACTTGGTCCTAATCTACCAATTTAGTTATGAATGAGGAAAATAAAGTAAGAAAAAAATCAGTGGACAGCAGTTGTTGGCTGATGCTTGGCTCATTTACAGTTCAGAAAATATAGTGTTTGCAGGTGTGTGGTTAGGAAACTACCACTATCATACTACTGCATTGTTGAAGCCTTAATTATGCATGTTTGGTATACATTACCACAATATGCTGGCAGGCCTTTTTTTAGATCCACATTAGCTGTCATTCTAGCAACAGATACTCTTCTTGGCATTCATGCACAATGTGTGTACTGCATACCGTTGGTGTGAGTGACATAAAGCAAATCTGTTTTCACCAGAGAAACAAAACCAGTCGAATTGAGTACAACTCTCATATCATCAACACAAAATGCAACTCAACAGCCCTGGAAAAGCCAACAAGTGTTGATGCACCCTGACAACAAAGACCAGGCTGGCAGTGTTTGTTAGATGCCTCCCACTCAGAGCAGTAAGCATCTGCTGCTCCACAGTATGCAAAAAAAGCTCTTCTTTTCACTTTGAGAATGGACCAAGTGGGGATTTCTACTGAGCTTGAGTTCTTGTTCTTTGCAGGAGGAGGGGGTAGGAAGGAAAAAAGCACACCAGGATAGGAGCATGTCATTCTGATGTACTCAAATCATTACTAACGTCAAGGCTTGAAACACTTTTTCTTCTGTAGAAAATAAAACCATGGCAGTACTGCAGTTTACAAAATGGGAAACAGTGATAAGCAGTTGAATGTTAAAATACAAAAACTGATTACACTTGTGAGTTTTTGTGGCATTTGTGTGTGGAGAAGCATAAAGGCAGCTCTTACTAGAGAGACTGTACCTCACTCTATCCATTTTAAAAGTATTCAAAAGTGTTGTGAATCAGCCCTGAAAGAAGGTTTTTTTCTGGAGCTAAGGTCTGATTTTGTCTGAAAGGCGCATATGTGAGGGTCAGGGACAACACTTGTGTACAAAGCAAAGTGTCCCCCTGAATCAGCTCAATTTATCAGACAGAGAGTGGAAGATTACACTCCCTGTAACTCTTTGCTTAGCTGTAATAGGTTCTGTAGTTAGGAAGACGCAAAAAAAAATCGGGGGAAAGAGGGCATAGAGAAGATATTGCCTATTTGAAAGTTTGTTTTTTGGGCTCTTTCCAGCCCCTGATGCTAGCTGTTCTGTATACTGCAATAAAAGCCCATTCTGGTTGATGAGCTGCCTGTCTCCTCATTATTTAACCACATTTGAGTATAATGTATCCTGGGAAGAGGACACAGAGTGGCAGTAAATGGCTTTACACTTGCTTGCTGCTGGGGTTGCAGGAAATGTGACACGTGATAGATGGATGGTACAGTGCAATATAAAGAATCACTACTGAGTGTGATCCAAACATAGCAGAGAAACAGGGAGGAAGGAGAAGAGGGCTGGGTTGAGGGCTAGAGGGTAGACTTTCATATGGGAGTTGGGATGAGATACACAGAGAGGTACATGCATAAGTGAGAAAGATGTTAACCTTCCATGTCTCTTCCCCAACTCCCATCCAAAGTTCCCCCTACAACCAAACTCTCAGCATCAATATTAGAGAAGAGACGTTTCCATCACTGTTTTTTTTCTCTCCCCCTCCTCTCACCTCCTGTATCTCCCGTCATTCTTATTTCATTAATATTTTACAACTGAGAATCCCTATCTGGCTGCCTCTCCTCCTCTTCTCTCCTCTCCGTCTTGCTTGCTTGCACAGTGCAAAATGATCCAAAGGAGCTCTGACACCAATAATTAAAGAGTTATTGAAATTAGCATTGACTGGCCATCTTGTTGCTGCTGAGTGCCAGCGAAGATTCTCTGCTTTGATCGCCTAAGCTTTCTCTACATTCTATTAAACTCCACTCTTGCGATTGACTCAGTCACACAGATAAACACACGCGCTTGCACTCACCAAGCCTCTTGCAACGCTCTGTATAGGCTCTGCTCTAGCACACGCTCCAAAATATAAAATTGTGCTGCCTGGAAAATTAAAAGTGGGGCGCCTTTGCAATTAAAGATTAAAAGAAGGGAATATTATTTGCAATTTTTGCTAAGTTTCAATCACTTTTTTTTTCATTGTTTTCACATGAACCCTGTCTAAATACTGGTGCAGCTTTTTCATCTAAAACACTTCATTTTGGATAAGGCATCTTGTACTATATATGACGCAGATGAGTGTAAATGCTGATACAATATGCAGTAGCCCATCAAAAGGAGGAAACATCATGTCCTGTGGCATGACATCTCCTTCTCCCCACTCCCACACCCGCCCCCCCACTCTCTCTGGCACGTCAAATCTCCCTCCATTTGCTCTCCATGCTAGCATCCCTCCATCCTTTCCTCCTCCCTTCCCACCATATTCACTGGGATTGACGTCTCTGATTTTGTGTCCCGTTCTCTACAGTGGGCTGTCTTCCCCTTCCTCGCCCCTGTACACAAGATTGCCTGTGTTTCCAATCTCTACAAGCTGGTTCTCTTTGCATCCCTGCAACCTCTCCTCAGCAGCCCTCACTTCCTCCCCTCCCATCTTCTCTCCCCGCTGTCAAAGCCCATTCTCTCCCTCCTTCACCAGCTGCGTGGAGCAGAGGCCCGCTGTGCCAAGTGCCATTTGATTAGCCTCTTTCTGGCAGCCACAGTAATTGCACGGACATTTCCTCTCTTCCCTCTTTCCCTCCGTCCATTTCTCTCTTTCACTCTTTATCAGCTGTGCTGGGGATGCATCATCATCATCAAAATCACCACCCCCTCTTACAATATATCTCTCTCTGCATTCTCTCCATCAGTTCTCCTCCTCTCTTGCTGAATATCCCTAGCATTTCTCCCAGAAGACTTTCTCTCCTCCCTTTCTCCGTGACAGAAAAACACACACACATCCCTCCATCTCTCTGGCAGTCTTTATTTGCCTCTCTGTCCCTCCCTTCCCCTCCCCTATCCATTTATCTGCTCTGTCATTCTTCTTACATTCCATGAGCATCCTGTCCACAAGCTCCTCTCATCAGTCGAACTTAAAAGCTCCAGTGCCATACGATTCCCTGATCACGTTTGGTCCTGCGTGTACAACCAAATGAGCTGTGAGATGGGAAACTTCAAAGAAAATCAGGAAACTGGGAAGAGGCAGAGTTGGGGATGAATAGAGAAGTGGAGGATACAAAGGGAGAGAGGGACAGTCATTGATGGGGGAAGGTGTACAAACAGTCGTGTCACAGGTACAAACACTTCCCCACTGTGTGTTGAGTCTATTGTTTCTAACCTCTGGTACACTTAACTATGGCACATACATGTATATCTCCCCAACAAATGAGCCAACTCTTGAAGCACATAGGCACACATGAATATGCACACATCAACATGGATAGGTTGGAGGATACACACAGTGATCATCATCAATCAGAGTTAGGGATTATACTCTATTGATGGATAATAGTACATAGAATCATGCTGTAAACATCTGAATTGTTCACTGTGCTGCCATATGTTATATTCTGTCCTGTGTCGTCTCTGTGGGTAAGTAGCAGCTTTAGTAAAAGAAAAAAAAAAAATCTCTGTAAAACACATGGCAGATCAAAAGTTAAAACCATAGTCTGTGAGCTTTCAGCACAGAAAAGGCTGGACTTTCAGGAACAGAGCCAGCTGTCAGCATTCAAGAAACTGCACCTGCTTGACAGCGACTGTGAGGAAGATGGAGGGACTGAGCTTATTCTATGTCACAAAGACAGAATTCAAATGTACAGCAGCTGAAGTTAGGAGCATGCACCGAGGGGTATTCAGCTATCTTTGATCAGACATTTCATGCAAGAGAAGAGGAAGATTCAAGAACCACTTGTTAGTGATGGGACTGAGGGAAAAGGTGTGAAGGAAGGTGTGTGTGACTGTACAGAAAAAGAAAGGTGTAATTTGGTTCCCCTCCTTTAAAACTTAGATATATATACGACCTTTGTGGAAAGCAGAAATGTCTTTTCCAGATTAAATCAAACTCTACCAGTGATTATTTGTTTCCTCAGTCCCTAGACTTGGTGCTGTTTGTATTCAGTGAAAGGAATCATTCCATTGTTTCATCTTTGTGTTTGTGCATTCTTCACTTCCAGCAAATAAAAGCAGTAAGCATTTAATCATGGAAAACATTCAACAGTATCAAACAGCATCAGCTTTCATGTTTGGACAGTTTAATGGTAAAAGATTTGCAAGATAAATTGTCATGAGTGATGTTTGTTTGCTGTTACAAATTATTTGGAGTATACACTCTCTGTTTCTGTTATTATCAGGCTACTGTATGTGCAACACTTTTATTGTGTATATTCTGTATATAGATGTCTGATTTATTCTTTTCTTACTTTATCAAAACACACATGTACATGCACACGTCAATCATAACAGCTCGACTAATATCTGACACTGAGTGGTTTTGACGTGGTTGACTAGGAGGGCAGCTTTAGGAACAAGAGATGACTATGGGAGGCCTTGTGAGTAAGCTCCTGCTGTTTTAGTCATCAGTCTTTTACTTTTGCACAGTCTTGTCCTTATACATAAACACACATGCACAAACACAATGTCACCTCTGTCCTGGAGGTTCAGAATTGTACTTTTGACACACTGATAAGAAAAAAACTTAATCTCACTCATTTCAAGATGTACAGTAGCCTTTGTTTTAATAAACATGAGTAGAAAAACTGATTATAACTTGCATTTAATTGGTTTAGAGCCTTAAGTACATCATGCACACATCAACACATATCTATATATGTCAGATGTGATGGGAGGTATTCGCTTAATCTGTCACAGCTCTCTGGTATGTCAGCCATGAAATGTGTAATGTTTTTTAAGAGGCACCTCCTTTCTCTCTATTATGGGGATTTGTGGCTGCATACAGTAAAATCAGATACATGCAGTGATGAGCTCAGACACGGCAGCTGCATTTCTGCCACTTTGCCAGAATGATGTGGTTTATAGCCAGCCAAGTGGTAAAACTGTCTGTATAAATATTCCTGAAAAATGAAAAGAAAAATCAGTAAAAGGTGCTGCTGGAATGCAGTTATTCAGCGAGTGTTGAAACTTTTACTGTTGCAAAGTCTGAGGGGATCATAGTAAATAATAAAAAAAGAAAGAAACACCAAACAGTAAGATCAGCAGGTACACAGAATAACACAAGTTTATCATGGATTCTGCCAATAATAATAATTTGATACTTTAATCTTCTTTTGATATCCTAAAATCAGTCAGTTAAAGACAAATCTTCTGCAGTAAATGACCTTTTACTGTGATTGGCTCTGTAGCTGCCTAGTTAGGAACATTTTAAATCTGTGCACTGAGAGCACAACCACAGGACAGAAGCTGCTAATTGAAGTAACAGTAGTAAATGTCATTGGCTACTTCTTGACACTTTCCCCGGTGGAGTTAAGAATCTGCCAAATCATCAGCACATCAACCTACTGACGAGCTGACCAAGCGATGAGTGGCTGGCAGAGCCGGACGCCACTGCCTGGTGTATTCTCATGTGTCCACCCTGGCATGACGGCGTTTCTGCCAACCATCAGAAACAAATGCTTTCAGATACCCAACACAAATTGCCACCTGCCATCAGCCCCATTATCCTGTGTGCAGGCCTCCCTCTGCACTAGCAGCCAGATACTGAACAAAGATCATGATACTACCATAACAACTACACAATTTATTTGTATAGTGGTGGCTAATTATGGGAACATGTGCAAGAGCCTTTCACAGCTGAGAGGTGGTAACTTATGCAGTGTTATTCAAAATGTGATTTGAGATTTGGGGGCATTTCTGTCCGTTTTATCTCTCATGGCAGGATGCGTTTACTGATATATTAGCTAATGAATAGCAGCTACTGTAGGTACCTGCGAAATTTCAAACCAATCCCCCCCCCAAAAAATGCATGCCAATCAGACCTGAAGCTGAAAGGGAGAAAATAAATCATTTGACTCCCCACTTCCATGCTTAGATAAAGCTAGGCCATGCGGGATGCTTTCGACTCTGGGAAAACACCAAGTTGTGAGCTGGTAGCCATTTAAAAAAGGACACCCCATCCATTTTTCAAAGCCGGGCAGGCCTCACCTTTTTTGTGTTCTCCAGTGACAACCAAAATAGAAATCAATGTGTCTGGGGCTGCGTCGGAGCCCGATGCGTTAATGTGGAATCGATAGCTAATGTCACAGCCATTTTTCCTCATCCACCAACCAATAGAAGCCATGAGGAAGGCGAGAGCTGGTCTGCACCACTGGGGAGTGACCGAGGGTCAGCGGACTGAATGAGAAAGGAGACTGCAGAGGGCATGCTGGGATTCCTCAAAAGGTATTAAAGAGAAAGAAAAAAAAACCCTCTGGTCTCATGCACTCTCCATGCTCTCTCTTTGTACCTCACTCTGCCAGTCTTCCTGTCTGCTACTCACTAAACTGAGGTTTTATTCAGTATAATGTTAAGGAGCTGCTGGCCTAAATGTCAGATGGTGATCATTTTTTGTTGTTTCAATCACAACATGTCAGGTAAAGATCAAATCCTGAACTTACCTCTGTAAATTATGATAAAGAAAAAAACAAAAAGAAATTTAAAAAAAGTCAGGAAACTGTGAGAATAAAGTAGGTGCCATGCAGTCACATGGTCTCATACCAGTCCAACTGAGACACCTTTTGAGGTCAAAGTTGTAAAGAGACTTCAAAAGAAATTCTGTCAAAAATGGAAACAAAAAGGGTCCGCTGAAGATCACAAACATATCACACAGACAGTGAGGTCTTGATGTGCAGTCGTAGGATGTCTGAAGAGATCATAAAGAGAATAAACAAAGTCTTCAAGTTGGCAAAATGTATGAAGCATGACACCGCGGGCAGCTCAAATGCACGCACAGGCACACATTTTCAATCCCTCCAAGCCACTACAATCAGAGTTGAGGCTTCCCATAAAACCCAACTCTGTAATAATCCCCCAGTCCTTAAATATTTATGGGCCAGCGCCTACAATCCCCCACCTCTCCTTTATTATTTGTCAGCAGAAATGATTTAGCCTCTGGAAGTCTACTACATAGATACATGTATTCAGAAAATAACAGGGGCGCTGCTCATCGGTGGTTATTGCACTCTCTGTACAGCTACCACCAGTCTAAATAGGGTAAACAAAAATCTTCAGAGTCCATAGAATTGTAAGTAAACCGGTGTTTGGTGGCAGGCAGACAGACAGCTCTCCACTGTGATTGCTAGGGAGGGAAAATGCATACTTTTGGATGGGATTTGCTGCTGAGCTGTGAATGCAGGCAAACTGTTAAGCCTGTGTGCACTGCAAAGCTGGTGTCAACTATTTCTTCATGATAAAAGCACAGTCTGGAAGCCTACTGCAGTTCAAAGGGTTTTTGTTTTTTAATCAGCATGCTTTTATTCTTTACCCTTTTTTTTTTGGGCGACAACAAACAAATGCCATCCGTGCCAAAGTTAAGGTGGAGCACAGATGAAGATTGCAAGAAATGCAACCAAAAATAGCTTGCTTTGTTTTGACTCCAGTTTTCTTCTCTGCTCATGTTTACTCATCACTTGAATGTCTATGCCACTGCTAACCTCCTAGGGATAACATACCTAGAGTACATAACAACATTTAGTACAGGCTAAGAAAATAGCTTAAGGAGACATCTCCCAAAAATGACACCATAACCTCAAGGAAAGGAGAGTGTGTCTGCATGTGGGTCCGAGTCTACAGATATGCAATGTGTGTTATTTGGCAAGGCGTGAGCATGCGCACAAAAATGTGTCTTTTGAAGTGGCCCACAGATTAAATTACTTTCGGCATGGACGGCAGGGAAAAGGAAATTGAGAAAATGATTAAAAAATAAATGGAAAAATGATTTCCCATTCTGGGCCCTGTCACAATGGAGGGAGAAGGCAATGGGGCGACTGCATGCTTATTTGTCTGGTTGGGGCCAAAGCATGCCTGTTGTAGCTGCTCATTATAAGACATTACCAATTTATCCTCCTCTATCTCTCCCGACCACTGCTGACTGGGTACTCCTGGGCCAGATTACCTAAATGAAATAATCCTAATCTCTACTCGCAGTTAATTATGTCCACAGGAAAACAATCCCAGCTAGACCGGCGCCCTTTCAGCACGCTGCACTGGTTCTCATGTGATACACAGCGAGTGACCTTGAAGCTCTCAAGCTACATGGTGTTCTAAGCATGAGGGTGAGTGAGTGTTTTGTAGGTTGTTTTCAGGTTTAATATTTCTCAGGTAAAGTGATAAGAGAAAAATGAAAACAGTTGTCTTCAGGTGAACTGAAAACAGCTGCAATATCATAGCTCAAGTGGCCTGGCTTTGCACCAACAGTCACTTGAAAACGTGAAACTTTTACTAGCTTCAAATCTATACCATTAACCCTGAATCAGACAGCCAGTATCAGCTCAGAGATCAGTCACACACAGAATACCTCCACTGCCCTCTCCTTGTACTGGGCCATGCACTTATCGCCTCAACCTCCGTACCTCCATCCCTCGTTTATTCTAATCTGTGCCAGGACCTTGGAAGTGTGTGTGTGCGTGTGTGTGTGTGTGAGAGGAGGTTGTGGACTGGATGGAATGGCTTAGTTGCTATCCATTAGGACTAAGTCGCCTATAAATTGCCACATCCACATCCACACTTCACCAATCGCCACATAATTACATTTCAAAGACGTGGCGTGCACTGACCTCAGAGAGGAACTCGCCGTCGTAAATAACGGGTACGGTAAATCTCTGCGCTCTGTTCTCTGAGAGCTTCTTGACGTCCTGTGTGCACATACATGCACTTGTATAAACACAAGTACACATCCAGGGTTCTCCATTGTACTTGCATGCAGAAAATGGTGCAAGAGTATCATAAATATAGGGTATGTAATCATACGCCATATGTTTTTTTAATGTCTATGTGAGAGGATAAACTCACACACTCACACACTTCAACACCACACTTCCTTCAACTCCTTGCAGTTTCTCTCTCCAGTGCCCTCCTTTCTCTTCCTGGTCTATTAGAGACAAGGCCTTTGCGGTAGTTTAGAATGATGGAAACAGTGATTGTCTTCCTGTCAAGTCACCTGTAGAATCAGGAGGGACCAGGGTGGAGGAGGCTTGGCCATGGACATAGAGATAACCTCTCTAGGGTTCATGGATCCAGTGCCTGTTATTAGCTGTAATGGCACTGAAACAATCAAATCACATTTATAGTTGCAATCTGATATCAGTGTCAGTGAAGAGTGTGATGAATAGGTTTGATGATATTTGCCTTTTGATATAAATCAGTAAAGGGTATTATTTTACTCAGCACCAGACCTGCAATTAATCATCAATGAATCATCAATCATCCGACCTATTTCATCAGAATGGGTTTCAACAGGAGCTTCTGCATCAGAATTTTTCCAGCTTTGGCATGGTAATACAGACACGCATTATTGCTTACTGGCACTGTAGATCCAAAGACATCTACAGAGGTACACTAAAATGTCAAAACGGGCTGAAAAAGACAGACCAAGCAGAGCAGCTGAGGCATTTTGTTCCTGGAAAACTGAACAAGTGATACGGTTTTCAAAGAAGGCTACACTGGTAAGCCTTCCACCATCACCTGCAGCCAGCAGCTGGGATGTGGAGGGCTGAGACAGAACAAGGGCAGGCTGCAGAAGGAAGCATTGTTTATGTCCTGGTGCTCCTGTCCCTCCCTCCACCCTATCTGTTTGCCATCCATCAGTGCTTGACAACCTTGACAGGTTAGAGAGAGATGGCACCTCAGTACCTCTGGGATAGGACGGGCAAGATACAAGCACAGACCTGGTGTGTATTTGTGTGTGTGCAAGGGGAAGGAAGGGTCATGTCTTGCCACTTACCACTTCACATCCTCATCGCACACTTACGATATGTTGACAGACCGAGAGAAAGACAAAAACAAAAGGGCGAAAAGGGCCAAAGAGCTCTTAGGGAAAATGTGTGTGTGTGTGTTTGTGCTTGTGGATGTGAGTGAATATGAAACCCCCTTTTCACAGGCACACATAAACAAACAAAAATAATATCTTGCAAACATGGTGCTGTGGTTGTGAGTCAAAAATACAAAAGGGGTATCTGCACACAATGAAACACAAAAAAGGGGGTTTCCTTATAAACAATTAGAGAGATATAAACTTAGGACACTTTTTCCAATTTTCTGTGGTTTTGTGAACCCACAGAACCACAGTGTGTCCTCATGGGAAAAAAAGATGGATTTCACTTGACTATTCCCTGCAGCAGGACTGTAAATTATAGTAATTAGGGTTAGATCCATGTTAAGGACGCACGTGGGTAATCAGGAGCAAATGTATTATGAATACAGTAGCAAGAAGTGCAGTGAAAATCACATTTCACCTGCACATTGTGGCAAAAATGTTCACTGTGTAGTGCCATTATGAAAATTTACATTTATTAATTCAAACTTATATTTCCATTTTTCTTTAATAAATCACTGTTTCCTTTCCTCTCCAATCTGCTCTAACTCAAAAATCAGTAGTCAGTAGTCAATAGCTACAGTGAGAACATACAATTCATAGTGATTCTGGTATTTTTGAACCTGGTCAGTTAGTTTGTGTTACTGTGTGACGTTCAGTGCTGGAGGAAGTATTCAGTTTTTACATGAGTAAAAGCACCACACAATAACACAAACAGACTGAAGCAGTGGTATTCCAGGAACCCATGTGTTCTGCAAGGTAAAATAACTGTCTTTGTCAGTCGGTAGAGTATGGTAGTAATAAACAGCAATGTTTATGGTTAAACAAAAAGGATTTTACTCTTTAATAAAAAGGTCTATTTCTGTAGGAATCCTATCCATAACGTTGTCAAACACGTATAATGCAATCTGAGCCTGTCAGTGGCAAAAAAGCACTTTAGTGGACATACTTTGATGTGGACAACACCCCAGTGGATTGGTGGGTACACTGTTCTTGCTCAATACTGCAGATTCCATAAATTTTTGTCCCTATCAATTATTTACACCCAAAAACATGGGAAACATAGGGGCCCAGGTTCTCAAATACCAGAGCTATTCTTTGAGGCTCTTAACTATAGAATAAAATGTGCAGTTTAAACACGTGCATGTCAGTGTGTGAAAACCAGTATTTAGCGACAGTATTTTCAGCTGCCATCACAAATTGGGATTTTCTTACCCAATTTTCTAACAGTCATGTGGAGGTAATATACGCATGACAACCTTTCACAGCTTTTTAAAGACATAAGGTGATGATGAGACATATGTTGCAACATAACACCTTAAAATCATTCCTATTTAATTCATGATAATCAATTAAATTATTGTCGAGAAATACACAAGGCACTTCACAAGTTCAACATGGTGTAGTAACGGCTACAGAAACATAAACAAGTTGAAAGGGTATAAAACAGATGAAATCTTTGCTGTGGAGTGCCAGGAAAATCCTGAGTGATCCCAAAGGAGATTTTAAAGAGGATGACCCTCTGAGAAGGATTTCAAAGTGTAGTCAGGTATGAAGAAAGCCACACACACACACACACACACACACAACACTCACACACACCCCGATGCTGCTCGCACCGAAGAAGAGACGTGGCAGAGCCATATGGACTAAATGGATTTAGCAACACTGGATTGCACTAGCATGCTGGGCAGGTGAGTACACGCTCCGAAGTGAGCCAGATGCTTCACAGAAGGGTGTGTGTGTGTGTGTGTGTGTGTGTGTTGGGGGAAGGAACATGGTATGTGTATGTTTGTTGGGAGGTCATGAACAATGCACCATCAACTGTATATGTGCATGCCAACTTGTGTTTGTGTACACTCACACCCTTTCATACAAGCATTTAGGTGCTGTGCACTCACACTGGTTATCACCCTGTATTAAGCACATAACTTAAAATACCTCACTGAATAAACACAAAGAACCACAAAATGCACACACTCACTCCTTTACCCCTGAGATGCAGTTGCCGCATCCATCACCTTAATAAACATATATGCATCCAAACTCTGTAAGATTTCCCGGAAAGCCCAATCACAGCTAATAAAGAAGGCTAATGAACTCTTCTCATTATGTAGATGCTAATCATGTCACACAATCTTGTAATTTGACACACTTGATTTATGGAGGAGGACCCCCCCCCCCTTTCCCCAGCACTGGGATCATTGCTATTCACCCACAATTCACCACCCTCCACACAAACTATCTTTTACCATTAGCAATCTGAGCTTGTCACAGTATGAAGCGTGTAGAGCTGCATCATGCATAATGAGGTGCTTATCGACTTATCGCACACTGAGATGATGCAAGAGTAAGAGGAGAGAGAGAGAGAGAGAGAGAGAGAGAGAGAGAGAGAGAGAGAGAGGAAGAGAGAGATCACAGTTGGAACCATCATTGTGGAGGGTAGAGATGACAATGTCAAGGTGACTGGCAGTTGATGTTTGAGTATCTGTGTGGGCTCTGTGTGTGTGTATATATATATATGTGTGTGTATAAAGAAGATGTATACTGTACTATGTACATAGGTGCATAGGTGTACACACACACACCTCCTCCCATCCTCAAGATGGAAGAACAGCAAGTATGCTATCAAATGCAGGCAGTTTATATTGGTCTGTGTTTATCATCCCCAGCTGTGACTTCCTCCTCTTTGACCTTTGTAAATTTTAGTATAGCCTATTTAGTATAGCCAATTTTGTTTGAGAGTTCACTAATGCATCCATGCATTCATTGCTTTTGTTTTTTTCAAATAATTTTCTTTCTTATATATATATTTTTGAATGCACACAAAACTGGAGTTTACTGCAGCTGTAGTACACTGAATCTATGACTTTGAGCTTGTCCTTCAGGACATTAAGGTCTGGGATGGTGCCATGTTTGACAACATAAAACAGATATGAAAATAGGACATAATGGTGCTCTGAGGGTGATGGAGGAAATGTATTGCAAATTTGGTAACGATCGCTATTTTGTGACAAAACTGCATTCAGCTATTGTATCCAATCCAACCTCATAATCTGCTATTACAGGATCAAATCCAATTTTCATGTCAACAGAGGCGGCATCATCCCACACCTTCAACATACTGACACAACAGACTAGACATACAGACATTATGTTTTCTCTGCCGATTTCAATTCCTAGTTGATTGGTGAATTTAAATTCTTTAGGTTAGTGTTCGCCTCATTTGACTGCATCTTTTGTTTAGAAAGAAAGAAGTCAAACTGTCACTTTAATTTTATGTGTTTAGCCTAAAACTAATAATTCCCATTAAAAGTACATCAAAAATATTTTAGATTAAATGGTTTTAGTTCAAATAAAGCCCAACTGAGCCCAATGTCGTCTTCAAATCACTTGTTTTGTTGGACTAACATAACACAAAGATATCAAATTTACTGTTCTATCAAACAATTAAATCAGCAAATCCTCACAATGATTGAGGACAATGATAAAGTAAAGCCCCAAGATGGAATTGTGGTGGAATTGCCGCCTTTGCTCCAAGTCAGCAGAGAACTGAAACTGTTTATTTCAACACAAAGCCATTCTCTGTGTGTTAATGAGGATGTGAATGGGATTGTCATGGAGTCAATATCACACACCCTTTTATCTAGTATGCTGGGAATCTGCGTCACTGCTGCCACTGTGTTAAGATGTTGTTATATCCTTATTAGGAGTTTAATTCAGCACAGAGAGAAATAGACACGGGTATAGACTCTTTATATTGCCTTCCATTAAGGTGCTATGTGTTCTCTGTGTTTGATGAAATATTACACATCACATTAGATCAACACTGTAAAATGAGATATTGACTGTTGTTGTTGATTACTTATGGCACCCTTGCTATTGTTACAGTGGAGATGAACTCTTATGATTCATGGATTCATTATAACTGTAAATAAGTAGAACAAATGTAAAGACATAGAATACTTGCTCAGTAGGAAATGACAACATGATTATACTAAAATGCATGCAACAGCACAGAACTATATTCTATTCTATTTCTGTATCCAGGCAAATTTTTGATTAGCTACAACTTTAGCCTCTGAATCAATTTGTAATGTTTTATCCTATCTGTGTGAAAAAAAAGATTAAAAAGATATGGTATTAGGTTAAATAATCAATAATCAAAAAAGACAGAGAGGAGCCGTAATGCAAATTAAGGCAGGTAATTTCAAAGTCATGGTATTTATTATTAACTTTATACAGTGCACCACTGTATACTAATGCCCTCAAGAAGTCCCAAGACCCTACCTAGGAGAATACTTTTGCATGGTGTCATGTACTGCTTTGTGGTGGAACACTGTGGCTTATGTTTGCATCACTGTGTCACTATTTCTTTTGTAGATCTTGTGTGTGTCCATATATGTTAATTCAAAGCAAGTCATGCAAGCATTATCTAGACACAGAAAAGGTGTTTTCTCTCAGTGTATGAAGCATGCCTTCAATCTTGAGGATGTGCCAAACGCCTAAAATGTGTTTCTCTTGAATCGTCTGAGTCAGTACATAAACATTGCCTCACCCAGTCTGACACATGAAATGGGGGCTAAAACTGCAGGGGTGGCCCGTTCTATTTAGCTAAAGGGTATCTGCATGTATCTGCACAGATGATTTACTGTCATGTATAAAATGGCATATGGCTATAGTGCTGCAAAGCCTAAATAATCAAGGATTAATGCTGCCAACAGAGGAAACTATAGTGTAGCAGAAAATGCCTTTCATCAAGAACAAGAGGACAACTGCATTATGACACAGGCTAAATACTGAAAAGGTGAACCTACAAAACTGTAAAACAAATGTGTTGTGTGCATGTTGTTAAGCATGAATTTTAATATTGGAGTTTTTAAAATATGTACTCTGAAGTTTCTTTTTAAAAAATTAGTCTGTACTACAACACCAAACATATTCAGAAGTCAGGTGTCAAATTACAACAAAGCTGCAAACACTACTGCGTCAGCCGGATTTAATAGCTGCACAGCACATTGGCACCTGTGGAAGGAGGCAGGCTGGCAGCAAGCCCAACAAACAGCAAATCTCTGAGGACGCGGCAGTGGCATGGACACCCCATCACCATGGGAGACAGGGTCCTGACTGGGAGGCAGGCAAAAATGACAGCCATGGACAAATGCATAGTGGTGGAAAAAAGAGGAAGATAAAATAAGAGAGAGCAATAGATACCTGAAAGAGACTATAAGAGAAGCATCGCCTTAAAACATGATACTGAGAAGACTTAGACTGGGTTTGTTTCTATATGCATTGTTAACCTGTATGTGCGTTTGTGGCTTTGTCGTGAATGTGACTATTTTGCGTTTATTCACAGATTCACCATATAAGAGCTCTAACCATGACAAAAATCATGTCACATGTGCCAGGTAAACTGCCGTTAAAGGATGATTTAATCATGAATGACAGCCTTCCCTACCGCACATACTGGTAATTACTCCTAATGGCACAGTGTGCCACAAAATTATCAGTTCAATGCAGGTACAAGCGCACTTTCAGCACCATGGACAGTAACAAGGTTAAGTGGGTTTGAATTGGGGAAAAAAAAAAGTTAATCTATGTTTATGATGGTTGAATTTGTCACTGCATTGTTGGAAATTTGCTGAACAATCTCTCTGAATGTTTTCTTAAATCTTCAACTTTGAGTATCGAATGTTTCTCTCTTGAAGAAACAACAGCTGCAAATAACATTTCACCATTTTACACAGCAACTATATAATTTTGACCAAGAATTCAATAAAAACATTAATAACATGCAATAGTGCACTTTTGGTCCCTTTAATCTGCCATACTGCAGCACCAACAGCTCATGTGACTTGATTTCTAAAAATGACACAACCACAAACACATTTTGATTTCCATTTTCATCCTAACCCAGACAAATTGTGCTAATAGCATCTAGCATTTACAACTTCTCAACAATTAAGAAGGATTTTGAAGCAACATTAAAACTAGTGGCTTTAGGAGAGAGATAGCTCACAGGCTGTGACAAAAAACAGCTTGATCTCTGGATTGACAAATGAGGGAAAATAGAAGTCTTTCACATGAAAAGAGGTATTAGCGCCTGCCTCTTAAATTCACCAGTCCATTAAGTATATACAGTAGCACAGGACTGCAAGGTCATCTTATAAAGCTGGATCATTTCTATTCATGTTATAAGTCCAAGTATTTGAATGTGTTATTAAACGAAAGTCCTCCAGGAGTTCTTGATATCGACCACAAGAATGGGATGGACGGAGGTCACAGTGACTTTGACCTTTGACCACCGTGCCCAATCGGGTTAATCTTTGAGTTGGAGCAAATGCTTCAGCTAAATCGAAAAATCCTGGCTGGTTTCGAGATGTCTCTGCTCACGAAAGTGACAGACATATGGATAGATGTATCGCACAGACAGATGATGTCCAAGATGAAGGACCACTAAAACATAAAGCCTCCCAAGTTATGGCTGTCGCTGGCATAGGGGCATAAAAAATATGGCATGCAAATGCATCCAATCCTAAAATTAAACATATGGAAAAGGATTCACAGACATTAAAGATGTATTTTATACAGTGCACACATAGTTTTTATAACACCATAGTTCAAGCTGGCGGCAGCTGTGCAGCTGGAAACGGTTCCCAGAGCAGGATGCTGTGCAAATGAAGGTCAGCAACACTGTAAACCAAACCCCAAAACAACAACAAAACTGAGAACCATCAATGAGGTTTCTCATCGCTCCCGGATCTGGCTAAAAATAGAGCAGGCACCATAAATGCCAGGACTGACATTTAGACAGGGAGAAAATATTAACCATGTAGAAAAATGCTGAGACCTGGAAAGAGAACCCAAGATGACTCAGTCAAGTGGGAGAATATAATATGGACTGTTTCTGCTGTTTTCAAAACCAAAGCACTTTAATGCAAACCAATCTGTCAGCAGACTAAACATCAAAACACAGCCAACACACAAACAGGCAGCAGAAAAAAAAAAAACTTACCAAACACATAAGAGCTTTGGGTTGCAGGTTTCGTATTAGTTCTAATCAGAAACGCCTCTGTCACATTCACTTTAATATTCACTATTAAAATGAACTATTGATTTTCATCATCGCTAATACTAATAATTCACCATAATCCACTGTAGATGATTTAATCAATTATGGGCGCACTATTCAAACACGGATCTGCACATTTCTAATTGCTCACCGATCTCCATGTAGCAACAAAGTTCCAAGCACCACAACTGTGCTTTCCCCATTCTCGGCATAATCAGTTCTTTTTCCTCCCCTCACTTAATTTCACAACTTGAAATCAGATATTGAAAGAAAGCAATGCCTCATCCATTTTAATGCTTAACTAAGGGGTGTCAAGCTCCGCCTCGCCACTAAACTATTCTATCCTCTTCCTTCTCTTGCATTTGTCTCACAACAAAGAAACTCAGATGCGTAGACAACACTACTTAGGTTGTGTCTAGATAACAGAAAAAATGGAAAGAAGGCAAAAGCTTGGAGTAGTAGTCATAAATACAAACATTTCTCTGAGGAGTTAGAACTTTTCAAAACAGAATCTAACTTGGAACATAGTTTTGTGCACACTGTCTAGTTTTGTGGAAGGAGAATAGTATGTAACAAGTGATTTAAAAGTCTCTTTATTCATCTATTTTGTTCATTTTCTGTCAAATGAATTTTTCCTTCAATTTTTGTATTTGTTAAAAGCAGCAACACCTACAAGTCCACGGGTCATTCTCTTAAAGGACCTGCATGCATGTAACTGCAGGACAATTGAAACTCAATGACACAGAGTTCCCAATTTGCAAATTGGAAAAGCAAAGAAGAAACAGAAAAAAATCAATCAATATAAAGTAGGAACTGCAAACTTGTTTTAGCTCAATCAAATCACTATCTATGAACTTGAAGGTCGCAATCATTTACATGTATTACTACAACATCACAAAATAAGATAGGGTAGATAACTCTGCCTTTGCTCTGCCCAGGCCAACATCCATGTCAATCCATGTCCCAAGTTTTTACATCATAATGGACACTAAAAGAAAATAAAACTTCTAAATGATGATATTGATACGATGTTATGTATGTTTCTTTCATTCTACTAATGCTGGTTGTCTCGAATTTAATCACTTGAGCAAGCTGCATTAACATCTCATTGTTTTGAACTTAATTACTTACATGTTATTTGCATACGCTTTCATATCACAACATATTATATTGATAATGTGAGACAGTGATTTCAGCCATATATTGTTGCCTATGACAGAGGCAGAAGATGCCTCTGTATTGTTGCACACTTTGGATTTAAGAAGAACTGTTACAGTATAAAGTGAATCATCTCCTCCGTTTACTGCAACTGAAAAGTCAGCAAACTGCCAAACTGTACCGCCAGATCAGATATTCCTGCAAAAATCAGACAAGAGAAACAGATAAGGCAGGGTCATTACTGACTGGTGAAGGACAACATTCATACTAAAGACAGCACAGAGTCAAAGTGCAGCTTGGTCAACAGCGCCATACAGACATGGACAATACAACTGTATTTACTCAACCTCTTAGGCAAAATAATAACCACAAATGGAATCTCGCCCACAATGGCTCCCCATAAGAATACAAAACATATTAATCTCTGGTTTACACGATCCACATCTTACTGTTTCCACTGATTGTAAAATCAAAGGGATCAAATTAGGAATTCCAAGTCCTCCCTGTGTCCATGCTCTAGAGCACATCAAACCGCCAGGTATCACAGAGCAGCAAAACAAATAGACCCACAGCAAGCTTTTCTTTATAAAAATTCAATATTTTAATTACTCACTAAATTAACAGGGCCAGACTGATCTTAATCACTTTTTTTTTTTTTTTCAATTTTAGACCTGACATCAACCAACCAACTTCCATTCCTTGTGTTTGGAGTGTCACTATTTTAATTGCAGTGACCTAGTTTTGTGAATGCTGTACAATTAAGTTTGTTAAAGAAAAAAATACATAATCAAATTAAAGTTCAGTCGAAACGGTGAGAATGAGCTAGAGGTAGAAGCCACCCCAAAATCTGGGTTCAGGGGCAACTGTTTGAGATTTTATAATGACACACTGAAGCAGAAATGCAGGTGTTTATAAGGAGTGTGAGACTAACAATGGAAGAGAAACCATGCCAGAACGCCTGCATGTTCTTCCGCTTGTAGAGTGATTTTTTCGCCCTGCTTTATGTTCTTGAACTCACACCGACATTTACACCCCCCTTTCGTCTAACTAACTACACCCTACACGAAGGCATCTACAGCATGGCTGGCACAAGCTCTCCTTCAGCTCTGGAGTGTTGATTAGCCGGTTAGTCAATAAAACTACAGCCGGGGCCCTGTGCCGCGCCACACTCAGGTGTCTTTATCAGCCCTCTCTCCTAGCCTTCAGCTTTGCCAGTAGTCAATAGCCGCCGAAGAGACTAATCCATAAATCGCAGCAGCAGCAGGGTATCTGACGTGAGCCCACATGATTATGAACAGTCGAGTTGCTAGTACCAACATCTGCCGAGCCGAGCGACACTTGTGTCCCTACATCGTAAACAGGGCCGACCATGGAGGAAACAGATGATAGTTTCAGCTCGCACGCACACAAATGCGCATACACTAGTACGTAATGCACATTTTCACATAAGACACACATGCAAGCCTATTTGACATACAGCCATGACTGTCAGGGTTGCAGATAAACGCTAGTTCTGCAGTACGGAAACTATAGGTGTTTTCTGAGGATGGGAAATCTTGCACCAAAAAGAAAATAGACATCGGTGCACACAGATATGAACATATGCCCAAGTGTGTGCACACTAATTAACACACACAGGGGTGTAAAGGTTTTCTTGTATATACCTCAGACCACCTTCTCCCACAGACGCTGTGTTTAATAAACGACAAAATAAATAAGTACACAAACACAAATAACCTCTGTTTCACTTGTCCTCATTACCATATCAACACTCTAAGCATGCATTCACAATTACATTTGTAACACAAAAATTATGGACCAAAATCAGTCTGATTTCAGCCATCGCTGCACTAGACAATTAGCTGTTGGAACATTTTTAACTGTTCCAGCATTGACCTTTGGGGCTGTCTGGAGAAGGTCAATATGCAACTATCATAATTCAGCTGTACAGTATAACCGCATAACCACACACGTCGACAGACAGCATCGGCATGGAATTGCTCAATGGTCAAATACTGAGGAAGCTTGTCCAGCTGGCGAATTAAAGCCGTATTTGAACGATCAGCAAAAGCGAAGTTGTCCGTAATAAACGCAGTCACGCCCATAACCAGCCCGGTTAGTCCCAGTCGCCCGCACACGAAACACAGCGTCGTTCGCAGCGGCGCATCAGGCTGGTCGCCGTAGCCAACGGAAGATTACAGCGAGATCACCGGCCGTCACCGTGACCGACGTGTCCACTTGACACGGACACAGAACATAATCCTCACATACAACATAGATTCGAATCGATTTGACAGAGTGAGACGTGGCGCCGAAGACCCCCATCCGCGATTTCAGCGGGTCACGTCATCCATTCTCATCTGCCTCCGAGTCACGAAGAGATTGTGAGACAAGCTTGAATCTTCAGGTACCCAGCAGATTATGTTCTCCATAGTCCTTAGTAGCTGACAACAATAGTATTTAGATTCACCTGTTCATCATATTCAATATTTTTCTCGAACGGCGATAGAAAGCGCGGTCGTTGTACACGCTAAACAAACCGACACCACCGTTGAATGCCCAACCGCCTTATTTTTCACATCAAAAAAATGTTATCTTCTGCCGAATTAACCGACGTTTCATAAGTTTTAGGCTATTTGAAGATTATCCAATATTTAACATCCACCAGAAACCCCGTCCGCGATCATCAATCCACCTGATCGTGTTGCGGGCACATCGCGCCGACGTAACGAAGAACAATTTAATCATCTTGAGAGTCTTCTGCTGCAGCAGAACGAATCAGTGATTGGCTCGAGTCCAGCAGCATCCGCCGCGCACGCAGAGCCTGCATTATTTCTCAGGAAATCAAACGGTCCTTCTCAGGCCCCTGATTTGAACAGGTCCGATTTTGAATGACATTTCACACGGGGAGTTTCTCTGATTTGGTTCTGTCTCCCGACAAGTTCAACCCGCCCACAACACCGATACCGTCGCTTCCTCACCCAGACTTCGATACCGACGTATTTTATCTGCGCAGCAGCGAACAAATTCGCGACACATCAACTGGCTGGCCACACTGAACAAGCCTCGCCCTGCGAGGCCGGGCACCATGGAGTTCGGTGTTCCACTTGAACACCAATCACGCCAGCAGTCACGGTAGGAATGAAAGAACAGCACCATCAACCGAGCAACGGAAGAGTACTGACGCATCGTTCTCAAAACTTCAGCTCTCCGTCCATTCTTAAACTCATTTTGAGTCTCGAAGCCGAGTCCTCACAGAGTTTGTTAGTCAACTGCGCACAAGGAACACAGTCAGCAGATCATTGGTCTGTAAAGTTCATGCCGCCGACTTCACAGAGCAGTCGCGATCGATATTAACGCTGCAGTCACGTGGCGGTTCGACTTCGCAGACCGTCTCGACCAGCACCGCCAGTCACCGGTCTGCACATCCATCCGCCGTCAATCGCACCACCCGGCGGCGCACCGCGATGCACGCACGATCGTTACGTGACGAATTATACGCATCAGAATGAACGACCGTAGTTCCAGAGCCACCAGCTGGTGGCCTGATCCAGTCCGCTCCCATCAGCCGTTACTGACGCTTCCAGACCGCAGACCACAGAACACCTGGTCCACCACATTGCAGTGTTCCTCAGGCTTGTCTGAGCATGAAGTCCATACGTCTCTATTTTTTAGAACCACCATCAATGATGCAGTCATTGGTTGGCGGGCTAACATTCACTCGCCATCGTCACGGCAATTTCGAACATCAGGGCATCTCCTGCCCGGCCCGCCCCAGGCACCCCAGAACATGTGAATTCCAGCCTGCGTGCAGTTGCAATCCTCATGCCGAGACGACTCCACTTGCAGAAACTGGTGCAGCCTGCGCACATACAGGCGCCCACCACCACGAAGAGGCCCAGACGATCCAACCGCCCCCCAGAGCCACCCCCAGCTGCCTGAAACCCACAAAGCTGTCTGTCTCAGCCGAGCCACCTCATTCGACGGCGCAGCAGCACTGTACGCACACCTCCGCGCTGCCCATGGCGGGCGAACTCGTCGAGTTTTAAACAGCGCATCATAGTTTTGTCCCAGTGATCACACCTAGCTACCATTATGCGATAAATGATCAGATCATATCTCGGTTGACAATAGCCTTCACTCTCACCGCTTTACCAGCCAGGCTACCTGGCGAGCGTTGCACGCGAGCATCTTGTTAGAGCTGGCAGAGTGAGGGTGAAGATGGCAACATATAAGTGAGGAGACAGAAGAACCGTGATCATGGCAGAAACAGCCTGGCTCGTCAGCCATGTTGGGCCCTCCCGCATATTTTATATTAATGGTTCAGTTGACAGCTGACCAGCTCCACCCAGACCATGACTTAACAGAGTATACTTGCTGGTCAAACAAGCCCCATTCACTTATTGAAATACCGGGCGACGGTCATACAAAAATAAACCTTATTTATGTCATAATTACAAAATTAAAGACTGTTGTTAATCAGCTGTCAACTGAACCATTAATATAAAATATGCAGGAGATACGTATTCTGGGTGATCCCAGCATATTTTTGGCAGGCAGGGCTTTTTTATTTCTACCACTTGATCACAGTTCTGTACAGTAAATCATCCCTCCTTTCTTTATATATTGCCATATATCATCTTCACCCTCACTCTGCCTTTCCTAACCAAGATATTTCATGAGGCATTACGAGCGCTTCCTTCAGAGTAGCTACGGCCCCGTTAAGTGAGGTGAGAGTGAGGGGCTATTTAAATCAACCGAGATATGCCGTCTGAGTCCCCTGTTTATCACGCTGTCATGTGGTAGCTAGTGCTGATCACTAGGACCAAAACATGATCTCTTCCAGAGCCAAAGCTTCAAGGCTCCCCAATCTCCTGGGTTAGCTTCCAATTCCATGACAGCAAGAGGCTCGGTGCATACAAATTGTTGCTTCACTCTGCCTCTCCCCGTCAGGTAGACAAGTGGTCGGCTTCCGCTGCAGACAGACAACTTTTATTAGCCTTGGCATAAGACAAGTGGCTCTGGGGCCACACACATGTCGGCAATTTGGATCGTCACCTATAGAGAGCCTCTTCCCACATGTGTGGGTAGGTATATATCATATATATATAGGCACAAGCTTGCACAGACACACACACACACACACAAATGCAAATCATCCTCAGCACTAAGGGATACACAGCTGCACACAGAAAACACACAAATTCCACATGATTTTCTAAGTGCCTGGGAGGCGAGGGCTCTGAAACAGGCAGAGATGCCCTGAGTAGTTTAATTCAAGTGTTGCCATGACGATGGCAGAGTCAAGATGTGCCCTTAGCCCTAATGAGCTGCATGGGCTGACATGGAGGGCAATGAGGAGGTTTGCAAAAATAGGAGCAGCAAGACTGCATACATATGAACTTAAAAACACAAAGGCACACATGAGCACATACAGGCAGACCAGAAGTATTCTATGTCTGCGTTTGTTTGTCTAGAAGCATCAAACAACACTCATTTCAATATAACACATGCAATGTATAAAGGCAGTTTTTAGATCAAACCACCAACTGTGCTTGCTCTGGAACTACAGTCATTTCCATTCTGATGCATGTAATTCATCACATGCTCAATCATGCATGCATACATACATAAATTGCACCCTTAAAAAAGGTAAATTAAACTACAGTGGTAGCTTCGGGGTTTGGCCTTTATTAGGCAGGATGGATGTAATGTGATTACAGACCAGTATTTGGCAGTGCCTAAGACTGAATGCTATTTGTGATCCAAGACCAGGTCCTGCAGAGTCAGACCACCTGTGGTATGCAGCGTTAATATCCAATCTCCTTTTGACTTTTTCTCTGTAGTCAACAGCATAGGCTTTACAAAGACTAATGATCTATGCTGACGAAATGTTATTTCCTTATGCACAGTTGGCTAACAAAACTCTGTGAGGATCTCAACTTCAGAGACTCCAAAAAATGTGGTTTAAAAGAATAAGATGAGGGGAGAGCTGGGATTTTAAGGAAACACAATGCATCAGCATTTTTTCTTCCATTTACTCAGTTGATGGTACTTATTTTCTTTCATTCCTACCATGTTGGCGTTTTACTGTAGAAATCCCCAAGCAATTAAATTGGTCTTGACAGAGGCTCCTTTCGATTTTCCAAGTGAAGCACTGGAGAAACACCAGGCTTCCATAGTCACACACCAACCTCACACAGGGGCAGGAGCTGACCAGTGTAAACCAATAATGGTTGGTATGTATAGCAATGCGGAACATTTTGCTGCCATAAAGCAGAATAAAATACATCAGGGTATCAGGGGAGTCTAGGTGAGAGAGAGAGCGACTGTGTGAGAGTGACTGAGACCTACAGAGCTTGTGTGCATCAGGTATTGAGCTGTAACAGATGATTGACTTTGTCAGGACACTCATGAACCAAATCAAGAAGAGCTCCCCTACAGTTTCCCCTCAGCAGAAATGTCATTCAAAATCTGGACAACTTTTGACAGATGCTGTTTCAGATTCAAATCTGGAGACTGAAAGGAAGGATACAGGTTTGGTTTTCTGAAAGAAATGTCAGCAAATACACAGACTGCATGCTTTTTCTGGCAGACAAACTTACCCTTACCCACCCTACTGCTGGGCTGCTCGAAGGTATCACTACAATTCATTCTACTGCAAGCAGAAAGGCTCTTTTATGTCAAAATGAAGGGCAGAAAAATTATTCATTATTAAATTATTTCTTATTTTTACACAACTCTAGCACAGAACTGGATACCCACAACACATTCACAACTCAAGTGGCAAAATTCTTTTAAGTTAATAATCACTTACACAAGACTGAGAGCTTTTTTGTTCTCTTCATAGTGGATATTAAATATTGGAATGAAAGTCTTCAAATAATACTTCTGAAGCTTATATGGAAAACATCAGTTAATTCCATCAGCTTGAGAATAACATTTTTTTTTTTATTCTGTATGAAAAAATAAAACTAACAGTTGGGGGAAAAAAACCCCACCAGCAGTGAATGAATCATAAATTACTGTCAGTTTTATCTGTTTGCGTAATTCTACAGCACGACCACCGCTCTCCTCCCCTTCCTGTTCAGGAAAAAAATATTAGATGCAATGAGGCAAAAATTTATGAATACAAATACATCATCAGCGCAATCAACAGAGTTATCCCTGAGAGCTGTCCAAAACACTAGGACTATGGAGAACGCCCTAATCAAATCGCAGAGTAACAGAGAGATTCCAAACATACTCTGTCCCTCTCTTTCTCTTCATGAGCTCAGGCTTCGTCAGGCTGGATGAGTGGATGAGCGTGGCCTTAGGCAATATGAAAATCTTAAGATGTAGGGAGTCTTCAGCACCGCATTCTCACTACTCCTATCAAAATCCAATTCCCGAATCTATGTTGTATGCCAAAGTTATATTTCTGTATCCATTATCAAAGTAATGTGGACCCCACCATGCAGATACACAGTGACAGCCATGGTGAAGTCCTCTATATATCCTGCATTAACACGGCAGCAGGCAATTTTTATTCTGTGTCATACACTACAGGCAGCCTTATAATGGCCTTTCATTGTACTTGTAAAGAGAGCGACTAAAATCAAAAATTTCAGAACAGTTTCTGCTCCAGGCTGGATTATGATGACTGCATTTGTACACATCTTTTTACATTCAATTCTACAGACAACTTCACTTTGCTGATCATTCAAATACAGTAGGTATGCATATTCACAACTTTGAATTTACTATGGCTGGACCCAAAGAAGCTTCACTCAAGCAATTTTGGCCATTAAGTGCCTCAATTCCCATCGCCTTACTGCAATTTTAGTGTAGGGCAGTGGTCATTTAGTGTGTAGTATTTCTCCAGATGCATTTAGCTTGTCATATTCCAGTGGTCATTTTGAACTGTAGGCCAAAATAACCACTCATTCCCAATGTAACGACCCAAAAACAACACAGTTTCAACATTTTTCTTAAACTATTTAATCTCTGTTGATGTGGAGAAGCCTAATAACTCTCATAATGTAATGCCCGTGAAGGTTCCTTTAAAACATACTAATGAAATTCATTTGAGGTTGTTAGGGCCTCTGTAAAATACAGAGACTTAAGGTTTAATGAGATTGGATTTCTAAGGTCAAAAATGAATAACAATATAGAGTAACATACAATAAATACATATTCATCAAGTCAGTGTTGTGACCCTGGTTATATTAGATGCAGATAGGACTGGTGGCTATCTAAGCTTTTATGAAAAGCAGTGTCAGAAGTGATATGTTGCTGTATCTAAAGCCCAGCAGCAGCAGTTTTGTCTCTAGCATGTGGTGCTAATTGAATCAGATAGTGAGAATGCTCTCCTGCCCACCTCCAGCCCTTTGCTGCTCTCCTACCCTCCACTTCAACCCTGCCAGGAGAAGAAAGCCGCTTCACCCTCCTGCCATCCTCTCCTCCTCCAACGCAATCCTGCCACCTCACCACTCCTCTCCTCTCTTTCTCTACCTATCCACTTCTCTCTCTCTCAATCCATCCATCCGCCCACGCAAGCTTCCTACCTGCAATTTTATCATTCACTTAACCCCAACCATAATACATGTTTCATACTGTCATCTTGCTTGATGAATTCCTGATGTGTGTAGGCTGGGTTTTCAGCTTTTTATCAAATATTTGCATATTTGTAGCAAATACAAAAGCTTTCTCTGGGGAGCATCCATCCTGTTGTGATTGAAATGCAGCACTGGAAACAGAATAGCACACAAGGTGCACATTTACCAACAGTGATTACTGTTTGAATGGAGCACTTTCCTCATAGTTGAAGGAGGTACCATCCCACTGTTTTGTTTTTAGCAGTATAACTATAAATATAAAAGGTTTGATTACTATGAACATCCAAGGTGACAATACATGCAGTTATAGCACATTCAAGTGTTTGGAATAAAGGAAACAGGATTTGCATGGTATTACTGTTATGTCTTGATCAATACATTTCAAAACAGAACCAACCGTAAAGCCTGCATGCTACTGTCTAGGTGTGAATGCAGACCAGTCAACCTTAACCCTGATAGTTCAAAATAAGACCTCACATTAACTGAAATTCATTTTTGCAGGTCACTGATCTAGGGACTCAGTAGAATGGAGGTTCACGTTGCTGATTCTTGATTTCGTGCAGGGCTGCGATGACGACGAGCTACAACATGTTGCTATTCAGTGTATCTTGGGTGCTGCATGATAGCACAGGTTGTTTTGTGACTGAGACGGATCCATCAGGTAAATGCAGTAACAGATGCTGGGTGTCGTTTTGATGTTGGAGGCTTGGAGGACCTCATTGGTCTAGAGACTTTAGCATGCGGGCTCAGGGCATGCATGAGTGCACTGACACCACATAAAACACTTTCTGTCTCAACTCCATTTCTGATTGCATTTGGCCCAGTGGCTGGATAATGTGATATAGCGCCAGCTGGATGCCAGCAATTTGGCTCGTTGGGGCTGGGATCAGCTGGAATTAGGGACGGCAGGAGGGTCGTTGTGTGTGAGGAGTGCTAAGACACCGGTGACAGCAGGAGATGGTCTTTGGTGCATGGACTTGAGCAACGGTCGAGACGGATTGGGAGTGAGCAGCCAAGGGAGGCTGGATGGGTTGGGCACTGGACCCAGGGGACGTGGGTTGGGGCGGGACGGTGGTACAGTGGTGTGCCCGTTTGCAGGTGTGTGTGTTCATGCTGACCCATTCTGGGTCATGATAGGGACAACGGTCATCTGTCACTCACAATAGGGCTTGGGTGTGGTCAGAGTGTTCCGGGTCATGCACGGGTGCTGGAGGCAGGCAAGTGGCGGGCAATGGCCAGAATACCAGAAACTCATTTCAAACAACGTTTCAACCATGAGCTAACCATGGCTGGTAGACCCTTGGACCTCTGTCCTTCACGGTATATTTACTCATTACGGAACGAGACTGAGATACTGATCTGACCACAGAACAGTTTTTCTTGATATTGTTGACATTCAAGTGTTGGTTTATCAATTCAGTCTCTTGGAAGAATTTAGGGTGGCACAGCACTGGCAGGTGGAGCTTAACAATGCACGGGTTTGGGGATTAGTAGCAGTTCAGTGATCACATGCTACTAATTTCATTCTTACACGGTTTGGATCAGTTTTTTTCTTGTTGTGTGAGACGTTTCCATGGGGGTTGGACATGTAATACGGGACGGAGCAGACAGGAGGCAGAATGGAGGCTTTGGCTGGGTATTTTCGGGCTCTGTCTGAATCAAAAGTAGGGCTGACAAAAACGTTCCTGAAGAAGGAACATGGAGAGCACGTGTATGCCCAAGACAAACACTGGCTGATCTCTGGGTGTTCGCAGGGATGTTGGTGTAGATCACCGTCTCCGTCACGCAGACACAAGGTCAGGTCTGCTCTGGCAGTCATGGGGTGGGCTCAGATCCACAGGCGTAATTTGTTTTGATAAGGAACCCACAGTGGGGCTGTGTTGTCCGGGAGCCCATGTTGGTATAGAAACTGGCTCCTGGCACGGTTGGGGTCTTTTTGCTGGGGCTTGGCTGTGTTTGTTGCATCAGGCACGGAGGACGTGACAGGATCCGTATTGGGGTGTGGGACAGCTCAGGAATTGGACTTTGCTTGCTCAACAGTGTGCCAATGCTCAGGAGACACTGTGGAGTACTCTGTGTGTGTGTGTGTGTGTGTGTGTGTGTGTGTGTGTGTGTGTGTGTGTGTGTGTGTGTGTGTGTGTGTGCAAGACAGAGCTGCAGTGGGGAGTTTTGTGAAGAGGTTGAGAAGGTTGCAGACAACAAACACATATATTTTGAAACTGGTATGGATTCCAAAACTTTTGAACATTGCTTGATATCAATATTTTAATCGGCATCCAACAGATTTTGTTTAGCGGGACTGTTTGCATTTTGTTATGGACACTAAAGTCAGGACCTGTTGTATGATGTAATACAGGTAATATGGGCGTTCGTTAAGGTTTTGGGTTTGGTTGTGGTGAGACTTGGATTATTAGGATCTGGATATAGCATGGAATAAGCAGACTGTTGTTCTTATGAAATGATGTAAACGGATCATAACAAGATAGAGTTTTGTTTGGTTGTGATTGAAGATATTGGGCATTTGGCGGCTGGTGTCCAGAAACTTTGAGATCCATACCGACTATTTTAAAGTATATGTTTGTTGTCTTTGACCTTTCAACCTCTTCACAAACTCTCTCCTGTGGCTCTGTCTTGCACACACACACACACACACACACACACACAGGTATTTTACAGTGTTCTCTGGTACAGTACATTGTTGAAACATAAAGTCCACTCGCTGGGTTGTTCCAGCAAGACCACCTCATGGATCATTGTCGTCACAGAACTCTTGGTGTTTGATTGATTAGTAACAGGCACTCGGTGCAGAAACGGTGTGTTTGGGGCCACGGGTTTTCGTACTGAGGATGACAGTGCAGCTCTGGATTGTGGTTTCGGACAGACAGTGACGCTGATTTGAGCCACTCATTGATTTGGCTGCCAGGTGGACTTTCTGGGCTTTGTGATTCTGGGTGTTGATGGATGGGGGGTTGGCAATCGACGTCACTCATGGAGAGCACTCGGATTGGGGTTGGGTGATAACTGATGATTGATGTTTTGTTCTAGTATTTCATTTCTTCTTTCAGGTAACTTTAATCGACCAGCTGATTTTTGAGTTCGGACAGACCTGGAAATGCTTGATTAGCATGAGCTCTGTTTGGCTTCTCCTGTTTGCTGTCTCTGTATGTGTTTTCAATTCCTCATTGACTGTGAACAAGCCCATAACAGAAAATTATCTGTAAAACTGTAAAGAATAGTAACTTTCATAAATAATTAGTGATCAACAACCCATGATTCTTGTAGTCATGTGTGCGGTTCCACCACAGTGGGGTTGCAGCATGTGACTTTCCAGGGATTGGATTATCATTCGCCACTGATTGGCAGTATCAGGAAGGGTTGCTCGTGAGCATCAGTGTCTCGGTCCGCAACTCTGTTGGGCTGAATTGGAGGGTCAGGATATTGGGGACGGAGGGTCTGAGAGGATCTTACTGGCTGTGGTTGGGAAGCCCGTGGTTGAACATGATGGGATGGGGGACCATGTGCCATGGCTCTTGTCACTGCAGCGGGTGGCGTGTTGGAACATGGGCACACTCAGGCTCAGACGGGTGGTGTTCATTACAGGCTCTTTGTCATGAAGGGTCAGTGGATACACACCTTGCAAATGGACATTATCAGGGTTGTTGCACTGCCTCACCTAACAGCTCGCTGGCTCCAGTGTCACCCCCATTCAGCTTTCCTTTTTACAGCCATTTCTAATCTGTTCGAGCTGTTTAAGTCATACCAGAACATTTCTCTGTTGTCATAGTTGTGTTTGGCATTTTACATGCTTTCCTCTGTTGTCGACTGGTTGATCTCAGCCCTAATGATGGTTTGGTGTCTGTGTTTGGCGCGGACACGGACGTTCGGTCATTGGGCTAAAATGATCAGGTCTGGGCTGGGACAGAGGTGTTGTTTTGCGTGGGTGTCGGTGCGCTCATGCATGTCCTGAACCTGCGTGTGTTAAAAGTCTCTGGACTGTGGGGCTTCCTCCAAGCTTCGCAACGTCGAGACACGCCGAGGACGCAACCCAGGACAGTGCATTTGATGGATCATGCCAATCTGAACGTACAGGTAGCACAGCAGGACACTGGGGGACAGATAGTGGCAACCCAAGGTTGGTATTTGTTGTCATGAGCTCAGACACAGAACAGACCAGCAATGTGGAATCTTCATTTCATTGAGTCCCTAGAGCAGTGACTTGCCAAAAATGAATTTCAGTTAATGTGAGGTCTTATTTTGAACTATCAGGGTTAAGGTTGACTGGTCTGCATTCACACCTAGACAGTAGCATGCAGGCTTTACGGTTGGTTCTGTTTTGAAATGTGATCAAGACATAACAGTAATACCGCCTCCTGTTTCCTTTATTTAAACACTTGAATATGCTATAACTTCATGTATTGTCATGGATGTTCTTAGTAATCAAACCTTTTTATATTTAGTTATACTGCTAAAAAACAAAACAGTGGATGGTACCTCCTTCGCTATGAGAAGATGCTCCATTCAAGCAATGTCCTGTTGGTAGTATGCACCTGTGTACTATTCTGGCTGTGCCACATTTCAATCCCCAACAGAATGGATACTAGCTTTGTATTTA
>BRZM01002094.1:0-30325 GCA_033238685.1 Lates japonicus
TCCTATCCCCGGTGCACTGTGGTTTGAGTCCCAACCTGTTTGGCTTTGAGAAGTGGTCTCTCCTTGTCATAGCTGAACTCTGGAGAGAAGCTCTGGGACATGTTGAGGTCGGCGTCTGCGTCGCCTGGGGCGAGCCACAGGCACCTGGATCCGACCTCCGAAAGCTGGAGAGACACGGACGGTACACAGTCAGAGCAGGATATTCTTCTTGGGGGCCTGTTTCAAAGTAAGATCGTTTTAACCGAAACATACTTTCTGCTTTACTGGAACTCCATTGTCCATCTGATTTCCTTTCCCTTGAACATACAGGTTGCTGCTCTACCGTTCAATCTGTTTGTTTGTGTTTTGTGTGACTTTCAGTGGAAGAAGTATTCAGATCCTTCACTATAAAGTAAAATACAATACCGCAAACTAACTAACTGATTCAGGAAGCACTTTGGGCATGTGTTCCTGGTTTTGTAAATGAAGTTTGTGGTTTGAACGACGATAAAACAACTGTTTCAGTTGAAATTCAATCTAGATTAATAACCTCATATTGGCAATTATTTTAGGATGATCTATTTTCCAAAGTCCATTTTATTATGGTTCACTAATCAAAATTCTAGGGTTCTAACCAGCCTAGTTTAGAGTTTTCAGAACTACACAGGATGCAGCTTGCTAGGTGAGGGACATCAAGGCCCTGGGTTTCTGTAATAAATTATGCAATAGTATCACCAATGTTTGTCACAGGTGGAGGCTGTGGTTCAATAGTAGGTGGTCACCATTGGCCGGATCTCATTGGCTCCTCAAGCTGGGCAGGACCAAATGGATCGCCAGTGAGCTACGTTTGGCTGCAAAGTCGTGGGAGCAGTGGCCGTTCCCTAACTCCACTGAGTCCCACAGAGAAACAGCGACCACGGATGTTGTGATAAAGCCAAACAGGTTCCTGTGTGATGCCCCATCTCCTGTCTCACATGGGTCAATGGCGTGCTGGATGCCAGGTGCCTTGAGGCCTGTTAGGTCAGCGGTGGAATAGGCATTTATGGGAGAGACCTCCAGGGCAGGCGGTGGGCTGAACATCATGCTAAAGCTCAGGCACTCCCATTCTCGTGATTTTGGGTTCAGTGCCTCCGACACTAAAACACAGAGGAAGGAGCCATTGGGGATGAAAACAACAGCCTTCTGTTAATTATCTTGGGTCTTTCCAAAAATTCACGTAAAACAATATGTTTTGATTCTCCTAATTTGAACAGTTCTTATTTAAGTTGCTTATTATTATTTTTTGACTGTTTTATGTTTGCTTTTGTAAATCTTTTGAATTCTTGTTGTAAGCTTATCTGTAGTTTAGTGTATCCTGTTTAAAAAGCTCTTTTCAGGTTTCTGCCCAGAATGCCATGAAAAGCCTAAATAAAAATAAATCAAGAGCTATAGTATCTTTTAAGAGGTCGTATTATAAAGGCAAAGAGCAGGTTGTTTTCCGCTCTTTCTTTAAGGAAAACTGGACTGTTTTGGTACCTACTGCCACTCAAGTGTCCTGGAAGGTCATCCCCTCTCTATTGCTCTTTCACAGGCTGGGGTGTCTTGACTTACATGCCCACTGAATCAAGTTAGGATGATTTAGTGGTGCAAGACTAAAACATGGTGGTGTAATTTTTAATTGTTCAAATAAGGCCTTGGCTTTCAGCCTGAGTTGATGAAATACAACAAACTACTAAAAACACTCCTGTAGAAGCTGCTCTGAAAATACTGATTCAATTAAACCGTCCTCATGTCTTATCATGTATCTTGGTGGTTGCAGATAACTGAACACAATTGAGTCCCATTCGTCCTGTTTCTCTAAACACAGAATTAAGTCTGCTACCACCCTTACAGGGGTGCTGTTTCACTGCAGTAAATCCAGTAGACACCTTGTTTGGTTTCTTGACTCTGGATACAGACATTTTCTTGGTCTTGAACTGCAGTCAGAGAGATCTCTGATTGTTTTTGTGCTACTGAGCCACATTTGACATCAGGGCTGAGAAACAGAAACCACATGGCTTCAATGTATTTTTTGGTAACCCTGTCACTTTATATAATAATAAATTCTTGCTGAGCATAAGGAAGAACCGATAAATGCAAAATGTTGACTGTGAATCACTTCCTTTTTCCAGCTGGTTGACAGTCGTCAATGTGGGGTTTTCAGAACCAAACATACAGGACTTAAAAGGACACATGCTTGGGTTAAGTATGTTTGGTGTAGTGAAAGCACCCTGCGACAAAACAACTGCAGACATAAGCAGAGGGCTTTTGCCCTGCGATAATCGTTTCTTGCACTCGATCAGTTAAGCGCTATGTACTGTCTGCTGCATTTTGAGGAAAGAATCAAGTGAATTCACGTAAAAACAGTGTAAAGCATGACAGCTGAAGCATCAAGGAAAAAAAAAATCAACTATTAGTTTAGCGACAACATGAGTTGAGACCTCTAGTGTGTGTTTTGGAACTCTGGAAGAAGGGTGAGGAGGTGGGCTGCATATTTTTTAATAGCAGCTGCTGCTGGGTTCAGATAGAGATACTCATATTGTCTTGTTTCTCTGCAGTGGGTCACAAAAAAGCTGGGTTTATAAATGTCAGAAAATGAAAACCATGTGACCAGAACTATCTTAGTGTTTACTCTATGCTTTTTTGTGAAGATCAGGGTAGAAAGTCAAATACGCAGTGCGAATATATTTCAGATTAATAAGTTACATTTTGTCAGAACATGTAAATTAAATACTATTGTGGTAGTAAAATATCATTCAACATTTGGACTTTCACTAGGCTTGTGAGCATAAAATCGAACACCTTGAATGAAATCTAACCAACCATATTGGTATTCCTCTCATGCTGTTCGTCACATTGCCCTGCAGTTACAACAACAAAGTCATGTTAAAGGCTGTTACTAGATTTGTTGGTGCTTCGAGAAAAAGCTCTTTTCTACTTCCTCACCTCTCATTTCCCAATCTAGCCAGGCTGCCCAGATTTTGATATTATAGGATGGGATCAGTGTATAGCTCCCAATAGCTAACTTTCCATTACATTATCTGAGAGGGCATCGTCTCTGTCACCAGGAGGTAATGGCTCAGGCGCCCATAGCATAGGCCAGGGGGTGAGAGAACACATGTGTGAGGGAGGGAGGGAAGATAAGAGTGCAAATAGAGGAGGATTGAAGGCCAAGTGTGAGGTGAGCTGGACATGTCAGAGACTGTCAACTCAAGAAGTTTAATTTACTGATGTTTCTGCACAAAGCTGACAGGGCATTTTACTTGATTCCTGATACTGGGTTTTTAAATACAGTTGCATTATTTTCCAGTTTCTTGACCTAAACAATACTGTTAGCTTTTCCACTTCTGTTTGAAAATGTCGATTTTTAAGAAATAAGGTGTATAGTATACAACGTAAAAGGCACTGGCTTCTAGACAACCTATATTTTGAGGCGGAGAATGCCTGTAAACTGTATTTATGCTATGGAACACATATCCTTTCTTTGGAAAATGTGTTTATTAAATTCTGGGATAAGTGGGTCCAAACCGCCAGCCAACATGACCAATTTAGGTAGATGGAGTCTGTACAAAGGAAAAAGCTAAACTTCTTGTGAAAATCTTTTTGTTATTCTATGATATTTCTGGCTCAAGAAAGAAGAATACGGAAGGAAAGAAAAACTTTTCATTTGACGACTGGCTAGGTCCACCTGGACCCACCATTAACTAAAATCTCTACAGGCTTAAGGAAGAAAACTTCAAAACTTATCTCACATTTATCTTTCTTTGTAATTATGAGATCCTATTTGCCATGATTATGTAAATAATTTTCTATTTTTTGAGTGTATCCCAATAAAATACTAAAACTTAAAATTACATATACATGATAAATATTGTTTAATGCAGCAACAGCACCATTGAGACTGAAATTGCTCCTTAGGCGTGGGTGGATGAATACAAGTCCTCTAAAGAAAAATAACAGGCTTCTGATTGGCTGCTTCTCATCTTATTTAGTAATTGCATTTAATTTTATCTAGTGTCTTATTTTCACAACTTTAACTTATCATTTCTACCTGTTAAATGGCACTGTGCTAAACTGGAACTCACAAAAATAAGAAAGAAGTTGTAGTTAACTGGAATTTGTGTTTCCTTCAAAATCTCTGGGAGAACACCATGACCTGAATGAATAATGGATGAGCGAACAAGCATTAAGTAATGCTGTTGCACTGCAATAACGTGTTGTAAATTAATTATTTGAAAGAAAATTTGGCGGAGTAGCTAATTTAGTGCGTGTGGTGAGCTGGAAGCAATCTGGCGCAGGATATCACAAGCCCTCAGGAATTTTATTTCCGTTTACCTGGTTTGGAGTTGATAGAGTTGGGGTGAAAGCGGGCAGCGTTGTTATCTGTCTCTCTCCTGAAGAAGCTTGCGCGGGATACCGCATTTCAGGGACTCCAGCAGGGTGCTCTTCCCGGCTCCAGTGTCGAACAGCTTCAACGATCCTGGGCTGGAGCCGGTCTGAGTGGGCAACTGCTGGATGGCCTGGTTGTGGTTATCACGGCTACCGAGAGGAGGTTATTAAAAACCACTGACAACTCAGGTCACATTGAAAAGAACATTTATCAACTCTACGGCATCGACTCCACATGTTTGTTCAAGGGCTGAAAATCTGGCGGCAGATATGGTTATCCGGGTTCGTTCACATACTGTATCTTCTTCTTCAAACACCACGGTAGCACTTTCAGTACCCCTTTTTATTTCATGTTTGTTTCTCGTTTAACCAACAACGGTAAACAAACAGCTGTGTGAGTTGACGACCGCCAAGAACAGCGGATTTTCCTCCAGGCACCGTGAACAGACCTCTAGTCTCAAAGTCAGACTGCAGATGATTTGCTGATCCACTACGTAAGGTATCACGTTTTTATTAGATCAGGGTTCTACAGCTTATTTTTAACCAACTATGTTAGGCTGGGTTGAAATCACAAAATAAATATTAGACTAACTGGATATTATAGCAATGACAAAACTTTTGTCCCCATCTGCTCAAATTCTACAACCTCTGTGATCAGTGTTGGGGCAATGAGCTACAGTTATGCCGTTAGAGAACTTCTCTCGCACAATTTCATTTGTTGGAATTCTGCCAGCACTTGGTTTGGTCCATTGTCCTAACAGTTAGATACGTTTTCTGCAATAAGCAATCAGATTATCAAAACAAAACTGTTTCTTTCCTATTGCTAGCGTACTACTGGAAGGTGTCCCGCATACTACAATGGGTGGTGCGCAGGTGTAACTATGCTAGCATCTCTCGGACTGAAAGAGAGCAATATTTCATCGGTGAAATAATTGCATTATTTTGAATTTATAGGTGAAAAGAGCCTAGCGAAGTGACATTGACAGCAGGGTATGGCAAGGGAGAAATGTAATCTTCTGATTCATCCTCTGACACCACAGACAACTAACACAATTTCTAAAAATATATCTGGTTTTTTGCTGAGTCATGTTTCTTCTGAACTGGTAAGTAAACAGATGCCTAATGCTAACGTTAGCTATATGGCGATAGCATAAACACATATAACTGCTAAAACATGTCTGATGATATCAAAAAGTAAAATACACATAGGGGAACAACGATTTAAATGGATCGTGACAACGGTAACAGGCATGGCTAGACCAGTGACCAATACTGTAGCAGCTATGATTAATTATTTTTGGAATGCGATGGGTTCCTTCAGCTTCAATCTACCGAAGTTTATCCACAGCATATTATACCTCAGATCTATAAACAACAAAGCTATTCACTTTGACGGATGCTGCTCCTCTAACCTCTTTCCACAATTCTGTTCAGCTTCTTCTTCTGTTAACATCTAAGACACTTTTTTAGACCCATCAATAGATGCCATCATGAAGTGGCCTCAATACTATGGTGGTTGTGTGGGATGTAAAAGCATATATCACCTGGTTTGCATTCGTAAATAAAAGTTTCTAATTTCAATAAGTGCTTGATTCCTCTGAACTGAACCATTTTCACTTTTAATGGTGCCATTGAACTTTGTGGAACAAGGAGGACCACCTTGGTTCTTGATCAGTCTTTTGGACTAAATCAGCATCGTGTACCAGTACTAGTATTCCTTTATGCAGAGATGTTTCTTCCACAGTTGCGCTCATGTTTCCATACATGAATCTCAAGCGGGTTTCTGGAAAAGCGGATCAGAGGAGGTGGTACCATTTAACACAGGTTAGTATGTGGTTCTGATGTGTAACTGGATTGGTTAGAACTGGGCTGCATGCCTCTGGAGGGAAGGTGGGAAAAGCTGATTCATCTTTGGCTGGGTTTGGCTTTTGATGTATTGTCTCCTGTGTCTTATTCAAAATGCTTTGGGCAAGACAGGCAAACCCAACAGGTTATAATACACTCAGTAGCAAAGTCCATTTGGTTAGAGTTTGGACGAAACTGCATTTCTTCTTCGTATACAACAATCTGAAATAAAACAATTGAAGTTATGAGTTCATCCAGATCTTGGTGAAGAAAGACTTTATGCCCTTTCAGTTTTATTTTCAAAGTTGGGGATAAAATGGTGAACCCTTGGGTGCTGCCAAAATTTGGGTGGGGTTGTACTTGTTTATAATGTGAGGATAGAAGAAGTGGCTGGCTGGGTGAGGAAGATGATGGTAACAAGCTTTAGATGTCTCAGGAGATATCGAAGGTTGTTCATACAAAGAAACAGATGTGGGAAAACTAGAAAATGGAAGCTCAAAAGTAAGCCGTGGAGCACCACAAGTCTTGCGCTCCAGGACCACAGGCCTACAGCAGCCGCGATCAAGGGCTGATCGCGTGGTGAAACCTCAGGGATTCTGGGATTTTGACTCTGGTGATCTCAGGAAACAGAAAGAGTTGCAGGTTCAGGAACAAGATGTTGGGCAAAAATAAACTGTTGCAAGAGGAAAGTGTGAAGGCAGTAACGTAGCCACCACCTCAGCCTTGGCATAAGCGGTGGTTTCTGTATGTTGAAGCTGAACGTGTCTGTGTTTGCAGGACACATCGTGTGGGACAACAGTCACGTAAATGCGGCCAAGAAGGGGTGGAATATCCGCAGGCTGGTGGAATTAATCTGGCTGCAGTCTCAATCCCCAAAACTTGTCTGATTCACTTCCTGAGAAAGGCAGACTAAAGACCCTGTTAGCAGTTTGCTGAAAAGTTTTTACTGCGTTTAAAAAGTTCTGGCGTTCTAATCAATGCATGCTGAGCCTGAAAACACGCAACAACGCATAGAGGGAACATTAAGGTTTTCCAAAACGTTTCCCAGGTACTACTGCGGTTTACAGAGGCGTGCTTGGTGGCGTTCAAAATTTACCTCTGGAACCTGGTTTCAAAGGTTGGTGAGCCGAGGCCCTAGTGTCATGTGCTCCAGTTGCTTTGAACTAGACATTTGTTAAAGGCGATATCTCCCACAGTTCTTTCTATGCTGACGTAAGCCAACTCAAATTAAAACAAAACTTGACTGAATGTAAAGTGCCCAAATACTCTCATGCTGGGCACTTCTCTTCAGGATTTAATAAAAGCCCCTTTTTAGATAAAGGAGCCTGAAAATGTTTCATACACTGCACAGTAAAGTATATCATATCATCATTTCTACTGCCACTATTGTAGTGCCTTACATGAATTCTAAAAATGAGCTATGCAGATCTTTGTTTCCTGCTGGAAAACGTCTCTCCACCTCAACTGAAATAGACCATGCGACGTTGTTTGTGAAACCTGCTTTTTCACGTAATGCAGAGTTCTGGGGTCTTTCTTTTTCCATTTAAATAGGAACATTGTATGAAGAAATCACACATACTTTGTACTGATTAAAGTTAGGGTAATGTGTGTCCCTTTTTTACACACACAACTTGCCCAACAATGAGCTATGTGTTCATGCTGATCAGTAGAAACCAAAAATCCTCGCTGTCTTTCCATCATAAGGAGAAAAAAGAAAGGAGGGATAAATATGGCATGATAAATCTTGAGCAAAACAGAATATCCTTACATTTCCACTTTAGCTGTTTAAATGTGCACTTCAATTGTATTTCATGCAGATGTTTATTAGCAGGTTGTATTCCAGAAATTCCCTCATTTTTCTCTCCAAAGTGCAGTCGATGGTGAGTCATCAATCCGCCATGGATTTATTTATTGTTATTCTATTTATTAATTTATTCAAAGGGACAGTTCACGGCCAACCTTTTGACGACATACATCGAACAAAGTATGCCAGGGTGATTCTAAGCAACTAACTTTTTGTAGTCGCATAAAACAAAATATATAATTTCGACGTTTGTTTATACCAGTAGATACAGTTGTGCATTATTAAATATGAATATGTTTTGTTTTGTTTTGGCATGTGTCTATGGTGCTACCCAATGACAGAAAATTCTAATAACTATTTTGATAATCAAAGGATAATTTTGTCTTTTTAAAAAAAAAACAAAAGTGCCAAAAATTGATGGTTAGCTTCTCAAGCTAGAGAGGGACTTTATGTTTTCTACTAAATATCTTTGGGATTTGGACCATTTGTCAGACAAAACATGACATTTAGATGTCATCTCAGGAAATTCTGACGGGTTTTGTATTTTTTGACATTTGCCAAAACATTCATCAAGAAAAAAACCCCCAGCAGATTAATTTACTGGCTGCAATCAAAAGTTCTCAAGGACTGTTCATTCATGACCCAGCTTGCAAATTATTGTGTTTGCTATTCCACCATGAGCTTAGATGGATGATGGATTTGGTTCCATGGGACTTCTTTCTCTGCCCAAAATGAGCTGAAGCTGGGGTCGCCATTTGAGGCAGTGGAGAAGAGATCCAGAAATGGGGTGCAGGTAGACAGGACTTCGGGAAGGCTCCCTAACATGGCGAGGAGCACACGGGAGTGGTGTGCTCTTTATTTCTTTTGAAATAGTGCCAGAATGCCAGATGGGTGTTCAATCAGTGGTTTGACATTATAGGGAACTTTTGATTGCACCTAAGTATATCAGGCTATATACTGGGTTCAGTCTCTATTTTGACCTCTACTTCACGATGCATTACACTGGCACTGCAAGTATCGGGGCTGCTGTCAGTGAATTAGCTTCTGGCTACAGAGTCTGGCACATGCACTCTTATTCTTTCCTCTGTCAGCTCAGAACTGCCCTATTCCTCACCCTTCAGAAACACCACAGGGGCCCAACAACTTTCTGTCTCCTCACTATAACTCAACATCTGTCGTGTCGGCTCTGGCTGCTGCACAGGGAAAAAGCGCATGGCGGCCTGAAGCCTGTTTCTTCCTGCTACATGCAGGCCTGGCAGGGTTGCTCGCCTCCTTGTTGCGGGCGCTAATTGTTGGGAGATGTCTGGAGACACTGCCTAAAGCGCCTTGGCAGATGCGTTTCCCAGCTTTATTTTTCTTCTTAGTTTCGTGCTCTCTAAGGCCTCTCTCAGTAAGGTCCACAGCATATAAGAGGCTTTGGTACGGCTGACATTCAAGTTGTTGGATCCAGCTGAAATACAGAGATGTGAATAAATGAAGTGCAACCCAGACCAAAATTGACCATGGTGTATTTAATCTGTAGACGATTCATGGACTCTACCGCAATGCAGATGGCGGGTGTGGGTGGCCTACTGATGCTTGGCAGTGACAGATGAGCGGCTGGTGTTTGGCTGACCGCGGAAACTGGGGATGAATATTAGATGAACCTGTAGTATCTCCTCTTAAGATCAAATAAATAAGGCCTCCCCCCTCACGCTGCTCCACAAACCACTGACTGCAGGGCCACTGGACGATGAATTATACATCTCGGTATCGCTGTGGATTAACATGTATACAACCGTCAGCTGTCATACAATATTAACAGGTAGAGGAGCAGAGAGGAGGAGAAACCTGCATTGTGCGTTTCTGGCAGTGCCATAATATAAATAGTTTCGTTATTTGGATCCTTTTTAGAATTCAAGCTCAAAGCGTAGTATCTCTGCTAGTTTCAGACCATGTTGACACAAACTTGTGGAAATGCATTTCACGTCATCCCAATATCCCTTGATAACGGTCTCAAAATAAGTTATGGTGTTTACTATCTTGAGGCAGCGGAAAACTACTGTGCGACTGACCGTCAACCTAGTCTACAGAAGTCACTGGCAGTACACTGTTATTTCAAGGGTGCATTATCAAGACAGCAATAAAGTGGGGCAGGAATGAGTCCTAAAACCTGGAAGTAAGTTAGCATTTTAGCGATAACGGTTCCCTCCTCCAAAAGTCAATGGGTTTTTGTTTAAATGTCTGAAATAAGGCCTGTGGTTTTAACACAAGCTCAAGACATTTTCACGTTTTATTCTACGACATAAAATACGTCAGAAAACACCCCAGTTGAGATTTTTAAAAAAGCTTTTATGTGTCTTTCCTGTGCCACTGGCTGAATATCTGGTTGGCGAAGGAAGTTTATTAAGTGCTGATTTAGCAGGATGCTCAAAGTTTTGCCCAGGCTGCAACAAGTATTTGCTTATTTCCACTTTCTAAATAAACTTTAATCAAATATCCAGTGTCTAAAATTATGTGTTTCAGAAGAGAAGCTTTAGATGATTTTATGGGAAAAAAAAATAGACTTAAAGATGATTAGGATTTCAAACCAGGCCAAGACGTTTTCCAAGTCAAGAAAAAGAAATTCAGTTCCAGACTTGGTTACAGAGAAAGAACAAGAACACGGAGAACAAAAAAGAAAAATCAGTCATGATTCAGGCCATTTTAGAAAAGCCTGGAGAAAATATTAACTCCTGGAGTTGAGGTTTTAAAATTCTCCATTACAGCGAGGTGAGAGCGTGGTGCAGCTGAAAAAACGGCTTTGTGTTCAGCATTTAAAGATCATTGTACTCCATTGGACTCCCACCAGTCTCTGAGGTCAAACACACTCGTATCCAGATAAAATGACTGAATCTGGTTTCTGACTCCTCATACCAAGTCTGTTGCTCTCTGTTTGATAAAAGTTCTTCGCCTGCGGCTGCTGGAGCCCTGAACATCTCACCTGCTGCTCAGACTCTGCAGAAACAACTCGGTGAAGTCATGAAATATAAGAGTTTACTTAAAGACACGTAAACAATGATTATGTTGTTTCTTATGGTCTAACACCTCACTCTCCTTCTCCTCAGCTTTTAATGAAGATAAACAAAGTGAACTTTGTATTGAAGTTTGTGGTGCAAATTTAGTTTTGTTTTTTTTTTAAATATAAAATAACTTAAAAGCTTTTTCTAGGGTGAGCAAACAATTCCACATATCTGAAGAATTAAGTTTACAAAAATAAATGAATAATAAATATATATTCAATTAGATTTAATCTATAATTAGTGCCAAATTATATGCATATTTCTAACAGGTAATTTATTGGGAAATTATTAGGAAATAATCCAAAAATTGCAAATAAAATATAACATATATATCTTTTTTAAGATATGACCTCTAAGTCAGAGCTTATTATCTTGTAAACAGTATTTATTTTCAAAACACATATTTTACTTAATGTAAAATTAAAACATTTTGAATCTTTAAAAAATGATGTGTCAAGATGTTATTAAGACATTTATTTTAATTTCCAGTGAAGATCTTGAAGCTTCTAGATATTCTTGGCTGAATATTACAAAAATGAGTACCAAACATTTAACATGACAATTATAACGTTTAATTAGATTTAATGATGAAGCCACAACTTCGCCACTGTGGGTCTGAATATTTCACCCAGCTCATGAATGAGTGATATAGAGCTTAAAAGAAGTGATCAAATGGGATGAAAACACTGTTATACTGTGAAAAAATGGGAAAGTTTGAAGCTACTTACAGGGAAGTTTAGAGGCGAGTGTCAGGGTTCAAGAGGTTAAATCAATTTCAATAATAAAAAGGAGGAAACACATTAGGACTTTTAAGCTTTAAACCTCCAGAGGCAGAGATTGGAGAGAAAAAGGAGGTGCAGCTGAGTATCAGGAGGGGAGTTTTATAATGAATTTCTGCAGATTAAATCCTGTTTGAGCTAAAAAGCCACCATCAGCTTTTCTGCTTTTATTAAGTATAAGAAGTGAGAGGTGATTTGCTCTGCAGCTCAAGCAGAAAATGGACAACTCATTGTACAAATAAGCCATTGTTTGAACAAATAGAGACAGAGATGCTTGCAGTTTGTGTACATTATATGAGTTATGTCATGTATGCTTCACATCCACTTCATTGAATCATGTGACATCCCCCAGGAAGATAGATACAGGGCAATCTGTCATGGTGGCAAATCCTCTATACATGCTAATGCACCCAGTTCCACTGAGAGCAGAGTATAATTAATCAAAATGCCAAGAGGCCCCGCTGGATTTCACTGAAATGGTGGAAAAAAAAAACCTGCTTTCACACTCACCTGCGGTGTCTGAGATAAGCTACAGTCAGGATGCATTATGTAATACAGCGTGTGAAGCTACTTACGTTGGTGACGGCGTCGATGTTGGCTCCGGCCAAGCAGAGGTGACGAACCACCTCGAGGCTCCCGTTGTTGGCAGCCAGGTGCAGTGGAGTTCTGCCATACTGGATAAAAAAAAAAAAAAGGAAAGAGGAGTTTTCAGTCCAAAACAGGTGACAAATGGTGAAGAAAAGAAACTGGATGTGGAGGCTTCAATAATGTATTTTCCTACAAAAGATTTAAGATGTTTTTGGTTTTGAATCTGGAGCTGACAGAGGTTACTCAGGAGAATATTTTATGAAGGTTTATATCAAGTGGAAGAATAACAGAAAAAGGATTCCCTACCCCCGCAGAGGAGCTGGAGGACATGGAGGACATGGATTATTAAAGGCTGGATGTACTACAGGAGATGAATGGATGGATGTGAAGGCCTGCTGCAAGACCACGGAGGTCTGGATGACAGACCCCCACCATACAATTGAAGTGCATACAGTTCTGTTTATACCACAAGGGTGTCAGTATACAAGAATGTGTTTACATGTTTACTGGCATGTACAAACATATAATCTCACAGATACAGGAGGATGAGAAAGCTGCACAGGCGGGGAACTTGTTCTTAAAGGTACAGTCACTTTACATTTTTCTTAAGCTGCACTCGGCCCCAAAAATTTAGATTTCAAGGCTCTGACACAGGTAGTAAATAAATATCGAGAGCAATCGCAAACTGTAAACACATCACATCACACATCAGCTAACTGTGACATTACACTGACTTTATAAACCAGGGAGCTGGCAGGATCAAGTGTGGTTAATGTGCGGTACGAGTGATTCGGACATTTGCATTCACACATAATAATGTGTAATGTCTAGAAGATTTCAGGTTTGCAGTGCATGTGTGAAAGCAGTTTTAGTGTGTGATAAAATGCCCAATTTAATGTGCACATCCGCTCAGTCAAAGTTGAACAAAGGTGAATAGCAGGAGGAGACTGCAGCTTCAATTTATCTTAAATTGGTACTTTGGCAAAAAAAAAAAAAAAAACAGGCTAGCTATCATGGTGCTAGCTAGCTAAACTGTGACGCTGTTTCTTACCAGTTTCCTGTTCATAAGTTATAGTTTGATTTAGCAGCTGATTATGGAGAGTTCATCTTTTCATCTAGCCTGTTTCTATTCATTTATCCAGCATCTATCATAAAATATTACCAAAATTACCAGTTTCCAGAAATCTACCAGAAATCCTAGTCATCACCCTGCCTGTTTGACTGATAATTAATACTGATAATTAAAGCAGTAATTAAAGCAGTGTTAAAACATGTAGTAAAGCCAGTTTTTTTCTCTTCCTCTTAGACATATTGAAATATATCAAAAATGTATTTCCTCTGCTAGAAAATAAAAAGAAAAATATCAATACCCACTACAAAATAAACATCCTCTGAAAGCAGCATTTCAAATCAATTCCCATTTGTCACAACTTGAAGAAACACGGAAGCATTCATCCTGTTCGAATCTGCTGTAAACAAAACAGGAGACATTTTCAATTCCACCCCTCTTTATATTTTTCTCCCCGGTGTCTAACAGCTGACAGTGAAGACAAATCCAGGCACAGACTCAGCAATGTATGATATGCTGCTTTAGATAAGCTTTAAAAAAACACAAGCAGAAACTGAAAATAATGAATAAATCACAACATCTCTGGCAGCGTTGTCTGCATCTGATGCGCATCACTGCCCTGAACTACGCTGGGAAAAAAACACAACAAGAAAAGAAGGGAGAGAGCTACAGTGGCAGTGTCTGAGAAAAGCAATCCTATCGCAGAATACATTAAAATGGATGGTGTCAAAATAGAATATGAAATCACCAAGGGTAAAAACACGTGTGGGAAGTCGTGCCTCGCAGAGAGGGAAAACCAAGACGGCAACCTCAGCCAAAAAAAATAAACCAGGTACGTGAGAGCAGTGTCGTTGAAGGGCAAGTTTACCAAAATAAGAAAAAACCTGCCAGCAAATATCAGGATAAAGACTGATGTTAAAGGTCAGCTTAGCTACTGCCACAATAGGTACATCGATATTTAATATTTTTACGAGCAGTGCCAGATTTAGGAGCCCAGACTAGATTAGACCGGATCACGCAGTCCAAAATCCTCATGCTGCATTTATTTACACATACAGAAAATGCTTTAAATCCCTGTAATAGGTTTGCTTCCTCTGTTTATTTATCCCTCTGTTTGGCCTGTGATTAGCTGTAGTTTGGCTTGGGTGGAACAGCTACATTACATGGTCGAAAGTATGTGGACACCGTCGGCCTCCACTTGTTTTCTTGGGGGGAAAACAGACCGGTTCTCTCACGCCAAACTGATCTGTTTTACTCTTGTTCAGATACTGTGGTCAGATCAGGCTGCTCTTCATGTGTTTTTTGAACTGACTCATCAAGGTGGTGTAATGAATCACATAATGCCACCAGTGTGTTGCTGCCAGCTGAGAAAAAACAATAGCTGTGCTTGGATTATGTAAGGATGAGCGTCAACATTGCTCATAGTGCAACCAGGAACATTATAATACAAGGATGAGCTTTGCAAATGTTACTGGTGTCATTACAGTTCTCAAAAATGAACATCTGGGTACTTAGAAATGCCAATAACCCCCAAAAAACATGCATTTGAACAGAGCTGTTTTTTGTTTTGCATGATTGATGATGATTTGCAGATTTTGCATACATTATCTTGAACTGAGAACCATCCAAGGATCCTCCTGCAGGATCTGGGAGAACCTACAGTAACAGGGTTGGTGGTTTAGTCCCTGGTTCCTCCTGTCAACATCCATTTACAATAAAATCTACAAAACAATAAATGGTGCAGAGGGTGCAGGGGTCTGAATACTTTCCTCTGTAATCCACTGGAGGAGGTTTTTATTTTCTACCAAAGAAACAGCTTCTGTTCAACTCCACTGCTTCAGGGTTAAAGAATCTCAGAGGTTGATATCTCTAAACTTGACTAGATAAATTTTTTTTTCTAATTTTCATGAACAGCCCCTTTAACTGATGCTGAGATTTTTCCCTCAAGTATTTGGGAAGTTGTATCCCCTACTGTTTGGGGGTCTGGTAGGAGCTGGTTGCCCTCACCTTGTTGGGGAGGTCGAGGCTGGCCTTGGCGCTGCAGATTGCCATGACGATGGGCAGGTTTCCGTCCTTGCACGCGATGTGCAGCGGCGTGTTACCGTGGCGATCCTGCTGGTCCAGGTGGCAGTGGTGTCTGAGGAGGCAGCGGACAACTTCGACCTGACACCTCCGTACGGCCAGGTGGAGGGCTGTGTGGCCGTCCTGCAGACAAACACAAAGACACAACACTGAGTTTAATCAGAGAATCTATTTGTTCTAATTAGGTTTCTGTCTATTAACTTTCAGCCAGGCTGGCTCCCTGAGGGCACAATGTCAGCGTTATTATTACAGTTATTATGCCTTTCATTGGTTTCGTTGTGACTTGTCAGACTTGTTTTTTTTCCTCATGTGTTTTTCGCTGTGCAATCGTGACCACACTAGTGCTGAGAATCCCCAGGAGGATCCACAAAACCCAGCAGAAATAAAAACTCCCAAACCGAACGAGGAGGAAAATGTTCGATGAACTATTGAATATGCGCCTCATCTCTCTGTCTCACACAACCTCGACAAAAGAGAGTGCATTTTCATGGTTGTACTGAAAAGTTAGGAGTCAGATGCAAGTTAGAAAACGTACATTTCTACATGTTACGCTGAACTAAATCTTGTTACTAAGCTGAAAAGTTCCGAGCTTATCACCTTGTCTGTCGCTTCTAGATCGGCCCTGTGCTCCACCAGGCACTCCACGATGTCCACAAAGCCTCGAGCAGATGCCGTCAGCAGCGGACTCTCGCCCTCACGGTTCTTCGCATCCACATGGCAGCCTGTCTGGCAGAGTGCCCGGGCTACCGCCGAGTACCCGTGCCAGGCAGCGCAATGCAGCGGGGTCTCCTGCTCCTGGAGACGGAAACGTAGAGGAAAATTAAAACCTGCGTCCTTTGATTGAAATAAGGTTTTTCTGCATGTGTATGTAAATGTGAGACTGTGCTTACCCTGTCAGCCAGGTCTGGGTTGGCCCGGATGCTGCACAGGTAGCTGACCACATCCACGTTGCCGTAGCGAGCCGCCACATGAAGAGCAGTCTCCCCAGACTGCAGGAAAACAGAAAGGAAAACCGTAAATCATGATGTTAATTGGTCAATATTTCAAAAGCAAGTCATTTATTAACCATTCATCCATCTTCTCATGCTTATCTGGCATCATTCTAGACATCCCTCTCCCAAGCAACGTTTTCCAGCTCCTCCTGAGGCTTCAATGAGTTCTGGATCTACCCCAGGATCTCCACCCAGTTGGACATGACCAGAAAACCTCCAACCTCCCTAGTCAGATGCCCAAACCACCTGAACTGGCTCCTTTTGAGGACCAGCTCTACTCCGAGCTCCCTCCAGATGTCTGAGCTCCTTACCCCATCTCTGACGGAGGAAACTCATTCGTTCTAACCAAAGCTGCTAATCATAGGTGAGAGTTGGAACGTAGATCAACTGGTAAATCAAGAGCTTTGCCTTCCAGCTCAGCTCCCTCTCCACCGGTACAACGTCGGCATTAAGTGCTGTCAACCTCCATTACACTGTCACTTGTGAGCAACATCTTGAGATATTTAAACTCCCTGAACCACAGCTTCAGACTTGGAGATGCTAATTCTCATCCCGACCAGTTAAAAGTAAAACACAATGTGCTTCTTTTTTTTTTTCGCACATGAATTATTACACATAAAGAAAAGGATTTCAGATCTTTGAGTTATGAAATAACAGCAGCGAAACGCTCCCTGTTGAGTCATCATTTCCTGTGAGTCAGCATCTTTCCAAAAACTTCCACTTAAACAAGACATTTACATTTTACAGCGCTGTGTGTGCAGACGTCAGATTCCTACCTCGTTAGAAATCGATCCGTCGGGCTCTCGCATTATGGCTGCCAATCAGAGCAGAAGCTCGTTAGTGGTAGAGACTCTCCTTATGTGAAACGACACCGAAGATGTGGTGTTGTTCGCTTGTAGGTGGGAAAGTGAGCCGCTTAAAATAACATCTAATGGTTTACAGCTCTATTTAATAAGGGGGATTATATAAAAACACTGCAAAGAGGAGAGATTCACCTTGTTAAAAAGGTGCTGAAAGGTCTTTCCCTTTCTCATAAGACAATCATTTGGTTACACACAGACGCCCCAGCTTGTGATTCAGGGTTATAGAGTAATAAAATAAGATGAAACTTAAATGATCCATGGACAGGGACTGGATAATAATCAGGAAAAGTGCCTGGAGTGCAGATTAGCTGTGGTCTGGTGGAGGAGGACTCAGACAGGAGAGGACACCACCAGCAGGCGAAATGATTGAAGAGATTGGAAAATGCTTTTGGGGATTTTTTTTTTCCGTCTGCCGGAGCGAGCCCTGTGATCGAGGCTAGCATCAAAAGCAAACACACACACACACACACGCACACTCGGCATCTTTCTCAGCAAGACCTGTTTCTATAGCAACAGCAAATAAGCTGATAAAATGCCAGAGTAACTGGTTTTCTCCCCAGGTGCATGCTGCGGTGAGTGTGAATGTGCATGTGTATGTGTGTGTTACTGGGCATTTTAGGGGAATGAAAGTAATGCTTCTCACGAGGTTTAATGAGGTAGGAGTGTGTGATAGAGGTATTAGCCTACATGTGTGTGTGAGTGAAGGCAGACAGGGAGAGGAGGAAGAGGAAGAGGCACTTGGATTCACCTTATCTTGAACATCCAGAGGGCATTTCTTTTCATGGAGGAATTTCAGGGTCTCCACGTGGCCGTGTCTCGCTGCGTAGTAGATAGCGTTGGCTCCACTCTGAAGGATCCCAGAGAGAGAGAAAAAGAAAATTCCAGGATTTATCCCTGACCTTTTACTACACAAAAATCAAGCTCTCTGGGATTGCATCTGCAGCCAGATGATATGAACACATCCCCTCTAAAATATTGCACAGCACATTTTCTGTCAAACAGCTTGGGAACTACTTTGAGGCTGTGCCAACACCCTGCGTTTAGAGCTGCATTTGCCAACGTGCATGTTGTTGCTGCTGCTGAATGTCAGATAATGGTGGCTGTTTAAAACCGATCCTGCTAAAAATCTGGTGACAGTGTGTCAGGAATTTGCACGCAGGACACCTGGTGATGATTTACACCAAAACAAAAGGTACAGGAGGAAAGAGTGGGACTCTCCTCTTGGTTCAACTCACATACAACCTTGTCTAGTGCAGGTTTACAGTTAATTAGAGACACAACAATCCAGCTTTTTCCCACCAAATGCCAATTACATAACCTAAACACTTAATTTAAACTCTCAAAATGTTATTCATCTACTTATTTTTAATTTGCTTATTCAGTTGGGTATATATTTATGAGTATAGGAGTATGTGTGTGGCTGTGAGCTTTTTGCTGCTGCTTACACATTACACTTTATATTTATGTTCCTTGTAAAACAGTACTTGCTGTTTACTTTTATTTTTTTAATCCCTCTTTCTTAGTTTATTATCACTGTTTTGGCACCAACATACCAAGACAAATTCCTTGTGTGTGTAAAAGTACTTGTCGATAAAGACAAACTGCTAACACAATGACAACATTAAGAGCAACCAGTATATCCCAGTGTTTGGATCCCATTTAAAGTATTTTTATTTAGGGTAACATGAAGCTAGAGATGCATTAAAACGACCTGGTGGCCCACACTGGCTGAATTAATCTGAGTGAGTTTGGATGCAGCACAGCAGATCAGTTCATCCCTACAATTAATTCTAGCCGTGCTGTGAAGTATTTGGTAAAACTAGTCACAGAATGAGGACTGAGCTGAATTTATTCAGATGCTCAACAAAACCATAAAAAACTCACAATATTCTCTTCAAGGCTCTGTGATATGGTGAAATCAATATCACAGAATCATCTTAAGAGTTTTTCTGATATATCATAATGTGTATGAAATGAAAAAAAGAATCATATAAATCTGGTGTTGAGAGCAAATAAGTGGAGCTGAAAAGATCAGCCGATGAATTAATTATCTGTCTATCAACAGAGAATTAATTTGAAACAACCTACTTCTACTGTTTATACAACAACTTAAATAACTCATTTACGATTATAAACTGTTTGGAATCATGAATTTAGGCAACATAAATTTTGTGAAAACAATAACACAACTGATCAAAATCAAAATAAAGCTCCACTGAAAGTTAATCAACAATAATATTGAGATCTTCTTTCTCATATTCTTGACAATAAAGGCTCAATATTCAGTATTTATTTAGCAAAAATGTTTGTAGTTAACGATTCTGAAGCTGTCCCAGCATCTACAGATGAATGGATTAATAATGTTGCACCTAAAGAGTCTTTTCTGAATGTTTAAAAACAATGAGAGCAACATGTTATTCTCTTTGTGCAGCACAGCTGAGTGCAATGAGTTCATCGGTTCATTTATTCATAGTAAAGACAGGCCCTGTCATAATCCAAATGATAGTCTGTGACAGTCTTCAGCCTTCAGCTGCCCGTCTGTTAAACTCAGCGTCTGTCCATCAGAACAGAACCACAGTGATTAGACCGAACAGACGAGCCTTTACCTTGTCGTGAGCCTGGATCTCTGCACCTTTTCTCATCAGCACCTCGATGATCTGGATGTTGCCACAGCCGGCTGCGATCAGGAGGGGAGGAGTCCCGTGCTGCAATGCACACACACACACACACACACACACGTATTGTAATTAGATGTAATCATGTGATTCTATGTGCAAAAACTGGTGCTGTAAACCTCAATCTGACAGAAAAAATAAGAGGAGCTGATTTTCTCTCACAGGTTCAGGAATTTAATTAAAATGGACATGTTTCAGGTTTTAGACGTTTCGACTTCTTATGTCAGTGGAAATACTGGCTGAGGTAAAAGAAGAGAGGAAAATGGCAAAATGACCTTTTCTGAACCAGCTCCTGAGCTCGAACAAAGTTAGAAACCAGACAATTACTTTTTTTTTGCCCTTTTACAGTCTTTCCCTCTCTCAAGCTCTCTGTCAGTGTCTAACTGTAGTGTTATTCTCCTCCCGCTCCTCTTCTCCTTTCCCCTTCCTCTTCTTTCTTCTACACTTCACTGAGTTTAATAACATCACGTCGCCTATCAGCTGCCAACAAGCAGCGTCTCTTCTCCTCCCAAAACAGCCAGCAGAATGAAGATGAGGAGGGTTGTTCAGTCTGGATCTGTACCTGAATATCAGGTTGGTAAAAACTACGAAACAGTTTGGCTCTTTTCTGTACTTTTTCGTTTTTTTAATACGTACAAATACATTTTTACATCTTCAAATAAACACCTGGCTAAAACTAATGCAGGCTCATGCAACAGTCCTGCAATAAATTGTCCCTTAATGACGGTTGTAATGTTCAGTTTTTGTTTTCTGTCTAATCATTTCAGAGGATGTGTTTTGTGAAGATGTTTTTCATTACAGAGAGAGGTGTTTCTGATATTTAGTCTACCTTTGTTGACAGAAATGAGCTGGACAAAATAATAAAAACACCTCACGTACACCTCAACTCATCCATCTCTGTCTTCTACACCTTTTGCTGATTGTCTTTCATTTTGAAAGGGACACATGTAGGTGAAAATCGAGCTGTTTTCTGGCTGTATTGATTTGCTTTATTGTTTCTTTTTAATGTACAGAAGCTTGAAAATCTGAAAGCTGAAAGTCTCTTCAGTGGGTGAACACCTGGAGAAGATTTGGAGACAACTTTTGAGTGTTACAGAGAGCAACAACTGAGAATATTTGACTTTCCTGCAAGTTTTTGAGCTGCCTCGGTGGTGACGCTCAACGAGTCTGTGTATGTGGGAAAGTGTGTTTGATTTTCTGAGAGTTGGAGGTTTGGATTTCTTAAAAAACACATGAGAGGAAACATTTAAAATGATATAAACACGTGGGTTTTCTGTACAACATGTCGGTCACCTTGTTGGACTGGTTGACGTCGTAACTGTTCAGGGAGCCGAGCAGATGCTGCAGACCGGGCACGTTGTCGTCGTTTATGGCGTGGATGATGGCCTTCATCACAAAGGAGTCTTCCTCGTCCTAAACAACAGGTGGGAATGACAGTTACTCTTCTGCCGCTGATGGGATGATCTAATCCTGTGAACATTAATCCTGTGAATTCTTTCCGTCACATGCTCCCCACACTAAGTCTCTCTTTCATCTTTTTCTCTCAGGCATGAGCGGCAGAATTTTCTTTTGCATGTGCAGTTTTAGTCTCAAAACATATCAAGACTTTCCTGCCCCCCTCCCTCTCTCTGTCTGTGACATGTGACCCGATAACCTTCAGCCAGAGGAGTCGGCACAGAAATCGGCCATGATGCTCTGCTGCACAAAGAGACGAGGGAGGAGGGGCAGGAGGTGAGGAGGGAGGAGAGGAGAGAGGAGAGGAGGCGAGGCTGATGTGGCATTTGTTCAGCCGGGCTTGATACTCCAGCCAGCCCTCAACATAACCTCCTCCTCATGGGGGTGGCCATGACTAACCCACCGCCGAGAGCCGCAACACAACACACAAATATGTATGACAGCAGAACTGACTCGCTGTCATATACAGCTGCTTTGAGATTTATACCGTCTGGAAACAGAAAATCATGACAGGATGGAAAAGTATTACCTATTTATTCTATTTTTAAGAAGAAAACAGTAAGAAATATGTTTGTTTCTCTTTAATTTTATAGTCCTGGACAATAGTTCCACATTTAAAAAAAAAAAAAAATCTCAAAAACACAAGTGAGAGAGTTTGTATCTGGAAATAAAAATGTGGTCTTATGACTAAAGATCAGCAGTTACCCATCTCCAGACAGACTGGGAAAACTTGACTTGCAGAGAGAATGAGTACGCTCCTCTGCCCTCAGACAGAAGTTATTTTGAGCATTTTGTAAAGATGCATAACTATAAGCTCGAAAGAAATTAAAATAAGGTCTTTTGTTGGGGTATTTAACCCTCAGTCATTCACAGAAAAGCCTTAATCTAGCCATATAACTGACAAGTCATAAGAGTCGCAGTATAATGAAGTTTGAAACACATGTTTAGTAATGATGAATGATGATGAACAAGATAAAAACAACAACTATTAACTGAAATAATTAACTTTAGTTTTTAGATAAATCTAGCAACCATAGATGTGATTTTCGTTTTGAATTCGCCAGCTCAGACTCTCCACACTTAAACATTTAAACAAATAATTAACAAAATAATGGACATATTAATAAATAATCATCACTTGCAGCTGTGATGTTTATATTTTCTTCCTGGTGCGCGGCCTCCCAACGCCTGAGCCTCTAAAGCAGAACACAAACAACTTCTTAGTTGAAAAATTTGCAGAGGGAGGGGTGTAAATAAGGCCTTTGGCAAAGCGTTAATTTAACCCTGAAACTGCTCAGCCAGTAAAGCAATCATCATCAGCTTGAACTTGCAAACGTCGGCACTGGCTGCAGGTTTGTTTGCGTACTACAGGGGTGGCAGTGTATCAGCACATCTGCTTCCCACCTGCCAGCTCATCTGTGACACAGGGAAGTTTCTTTAATTAGAGGAAACAGGCCTGGGCCTTGGCCTGATGGTGAAGTCGTTAACATTAAGCTTCAAAGATGCTGCAGGTTATATCTCACGCTTCCAACTTTTTAGACGCACAATGAAACACAAAGTGTCGCTTCTCTGCACAGCGTATCTCAGCCCATAGCCTCTTCAACCTGGTTTTGAATGTTACACACTCACTGAAATTTTACAGTTCTGCAACATCTGACTCAAGTGCACTCAAGAGGAAATGAGAACAGATCAATTACACGCTGGAGCTCGAGATTCTTCGAGAGATTGTCATTGCAAATGCCAGAGTTGTAACCGGTGAGCTTGGGGTCCCACAAGCTAATGCACTTCAATAAACGAACAAACTGAAACTCATTGTTGCCAGTCTCCCGCCAATTGCTTTGACTTGGCTGCATATGAAAGGCAGGATGGGACTGTGAGATAATAGAATCGTCCCTCATGCTGAGAGATGTTTTCTCAAGTGCAGTTTAAAGCTGCCAGCCCAATCAACTTAGCGAATCTGATTAGATCTTGCTACAAAACATCCCAGCCTGTGTGTTTTAGTTTTAAATTCAGATGAGAAAAAGTTGGAGTTTTCTGAGGTTCATCACGTGGTCGCGCTACGCCGCCACGCTTATGTTGCTCTGGACAGGAAGGAGCGAGACAGACGGTTGCATAAGGAGATGAGCGCCTATATCGCTTAAAGAGGAGAATAACAGAATGAGAATCAAGAAAGCAGAAACAACGTGAGAACGTCGAGTCGTGTTAGAGTGACCGTGAACGGGCAGACAGGTAGACATAAAGCAATTTTCTGCTCTGTTTAAATTCACCGGTACCTGACCATTGCAATCTAGCCTTCAATGATAACCTACTGTCCCGCGACCAAGTTAGGCACTGCTCTTCCTGAGGGGCAGCTGACGAAGCCGGTGCGTTAGCAGCAGTGGTTAATCCACAGCTGGCTGACAACATCATGGTGCCGGCGTGCTGCCGCCGCAAGTCTAAAGGCGCCGGGAATGAACCCAAACTCAACTTGCGTTTGGGAGGAGCTAGGAGTGAGGCGGTTAAAGTGAATCACTGTGCCTGCATCAGGGGCCTGAACAAATTTTGGGGAAAATGCAGAATGTTCAGCTGAAGAAAATATAAGTGACACCATTTTAAAACAAAAGCAATTTGCACTGTGTAGCTTTTTCATCTTCCTTTACATCTGTGATTATATGTTTAAAACTGGGTTTGAAAAGACATTCCTCGTGGCATCGAGGACAATGTAGAATACCTGATGATATGTGTTTTTGAATGCATCAGAAATCAGTGCTTATTATTATTATTGCAGGTCTCCAGATGAATCAATAATATGTTCTTTATCCCTTGTTATTGTTGGGCCTTCAAATATATTAATATAGTACCTGCTTTCCATGAAAGGTGTTTTGAGATAATTCAAAATTGACTCTGACTTGGACCTGAAAAAGAAAAATGTGCTTACAGATTTCATTATACTAGGTCTTATAATTGGATTTCATTTGCTCGGTCTTTTGTATTTAAAATCAACAGAATCTGGTTTTGACGGGTGGAGAAAATTGCAATTATTGCATTTTCTTTGCCAAAATACAACATTTCTCTGCCGCATGTTTGTTTTAATAATTACCACCTATTTATGATGTCACAGTTTCTGCTTTTGTGAGTACCAATTTTAGAATCTGGCCTTGATTGATTGATCTTTTAAAATATGCTTAATATTTCAATAACTTGACATCTCACCTGAATAAACTTTATTCTGCTTTTGTCATGTTTTGCTGCTGCTTCACATACAAAGAAATATAACAACAACCCAAATGAGCCAGAAGTTGTGCCAGACAGCACCGCTTGTCAAAACCACCACAGACCAGCATCTCGCAGGGGCTGGGGAGAGCGTATGAGAAAAACCAGCCAAGCAGCAACTGGTGGAAATCTGATGGTCTGGCAGAACCTGTAGCCAATGTGGGCGCCTGAGGATATTTATCTGGAAGGAGCTGTCAAAGTAGTGTAAGAACTAAGAGACAGTATCAAAGAAAGAAAAGAGAAAGAAGCACAAAGAAAAGCACTTACTTTCCATTTTCTCCGAGCGGCAAACTTCTTGAACTTTCCATGTTGACAGCCGACTCCTTTCTGCTCAGCGCTTTGTTGGAGTGTCTTTTATTGATTTCTACAAAAAAAAAAGCTTATGAGAATATTCTTGGCAAGATAAATTGGTACAGAATCAATTAGCGAAGGTTTGGCAACATTCAGCCATTTTAATATCAACTACTGCCAAGAAATGAGGGAAAATGAAAAGGATTATATTATTGGTATAATATTATTATATTATTATTATATTTACAGGATTATAAATGTTCTTTAAATTAAACTGAGACGCTATGAGGAGCAATCAAAAGAGTCCAACCTTGACTCAAAAGGAGGCTGTCCTGAATCGCCATTCTCTTTCTGTGACAAAAAGGCAAAAATGAGGAGAGGGAGAAACATTTGTTGAGTATCTTTAGATACTTCTGTGTGATTGTGTTGAAGTTACAGCTCCCACCCAGAGCTTTAGCAGGACCGTTTCAGTGGCTTATAGGAGGTGGAGCTGAGAGCATTAACAAAAACTCTAAAATAATCTCAATTATTCTTCATTTTCAGGAGGAAAGCCCTTACGTAGCATAGGAACCAATTCCAGAACCAAAATGGGTGGTTAAATATAAATGTTCTTTTATAAATAAGGACTCCAGCAAATATGAGGCAGCAAACACTCCACTGACCCAAATCACAGAAAATTTGGAAACCATCAAATCCAGGGATTTATTAACATAAAGACACACAACTAAACCAAGATGCTCTCTAAAGATAGAGAAAAGATTTAACAGATGAACGTAACCGCCTGTCTACAGTCAGAGGCACTGATTGCTGTCAACAAGTCTTAGAGCTGTGGACGAGCTGAATGAGGGATTATTTAATCAGATACAGCAACACAGCTGTGTACTACGAAACAACCGTCATCTGACGAAGCTGCTGTAAAGGAACGATTATGATACAGCCAGAGATACTAACACCCTATTTCCTGTAAAATCAGCCTAACTTTCCTAAACGAGAAAAGAGTGAGAATTAAACAACTGCCATCATTCACTGGCACTTGGAACAATCATTTTACAAGGACAATTTATACAGTTTAGAGATGAAACAATTTGATTAACGACAGCTTTTTATTTATTTATCAAATCATCTTGTAACTGAATGTGTTTTGTTTTGAATGTCGGTCGGACAAAACAAGATATTTGAAGATCGCTACCTTGGCTGATTTTATTATTTTACAGTCCAGAGGAAATAACTGGCAGATTAAATCATAATGAAAATTATACTACCTGCAAGAATAATGGTCTCAATAATTTCTCTGTTCCAGAGTTATAGTGCTGAATGTCAGAGAGGTGTTTTACTTAATTTATGAGGTCACAGTGGTTTAATTTTGATCTTTTGGATTTAAAACGTTATCCCTTCATCATTTTCCTAGTCTGTAATTAACATTTCTGTAGAATTCCTATTGTAATTAGCTGTGATTACCTCATAATCTTCCCTCCACATCACCTTTTGCTCTGTACATCTATTTCCTTTCTGAAAGTTTTCACTTTATCAATACCTCAAATAAGGTATGAGACAAACAACTGGGAAACATTCGAGTAAACGTAAGGTACTATTTCAGGATACATTTATTAAGCAGATATGGTCTTTTAATTTGGACAAGCACTCTCATCTGCAGATTACATTAAACTAATATTAATAGAGTAATGCTCAGATCATTAATCTATATTTAATGAATTGTTATCCAGTAAAAGCCATGAAGTCTTTAAGGAAGCTGTTACACCCACTTCCCTAGTCTCTTTGCTACAAACCGCCATCACCAAAGAAAACAACAAAACATGGTTCTGGAAAGCTCAGTACGCTCACGACGCTCAACAAAACCATGTTAGAGAAACTGGTGTAATGTATAGGATGCAATTCACTCTCTGTCGCCACTACATCCCTGTTTCTAGAAGAGGATATTCTCCGCGCTCACACACACCTGAGTTAAAGCGAGGAAAACCCTGGACAAAACTTCCCTCAGTGCAATCACTGAAAAGGTGAATTTGGCATTTTAAGCAGGTGATAATGCCATATACGCACAAAAGGTAATATGCCTAAGGGAAATTCTATTAATCTCCCGCAGCTTGAGTGATCCATGTCTGCTCGGCGATCACCAGTGCCGCTCCACTCGGCGCGCTCGGTCGGGGATTTAAAAAGCCCCATTAGTTGAGCCAAAGCTGCCTGGCCTTTCCACTGTCTGCTTCTGGAAGCAACCTGTGCTCACTGCTCTTTGTCTCTTCTTCTGCTGTAGCCTCGTTCAAATGAAACTATTCCACAATTCACAATTATTCACCTCTGTTAGCTTCGCGCCGCCTCCTTTGTTCTGGAGAAACAGGTGAGTAATTATGTAGACGAAAGAGGTCTGATGGCAGCTACTGTCTTTCAGTGTAGTACTCAAGTTGCTAGAGCAACACGCTCACACTCCCTCAGTGCCATATTGTAGAGACAGGGGAGCTTTATTTTGGAAAACCTGCCTGTGGAAGCCTTCGCTCAATTTTCTTGTCAGCTTTAAAGATTTTGAAAAGGGCAATCATGAGCAAATATTTATAATCCTGTCTTTAAAGTGAATTATTATAGACATTATAGGAGTTATGGATGAGGCAGAACATTTATTTATAATACAGCATGAACTCTAACTGGCAAAGGTCAGTTTTTGTCTTTACAATCTGAAGTTACTAATCGACTCTTAAAAGATGAACTTGATATTAACTTCCCAACTAGAATAAACCCCTTCAAATTAAAGGATAACTCCTGTGTTTGAACCTTCCTGCGTAGAGGCAGATGTTTGCAAAGAGTAAGATCCTTTTGTTTACCCAGAAACATTGGTTATGTATCAACACCAGACTCCATTAATAAAAACAGGAATTTTGCATAGAGCAGAACACAGGAGCTGCTGGGTTTGTTTCAGTGGCTAGGAAGCAGAGCAATAAACGCTGTTTCTGGTTGAGTAAATTGCGAATAATCAAAAGCTGATTATTCTGCCTTAAAATCCACTGTTCATTGGTTCGCTAATCAGGGATTTCTGCAGGGTTCTAACAGATTAGATTTAGGACTTTTAAGACACACACAGGATGCAACAACACCTGTTTATGGTCTGACAAAATCTCTGTGCAGATAGTAATACCACCACTGCTCTACAGTTTATTTCTGTAGGAACTTAAACAACTGGTTTCGTCAGTTGTCTCCAAATATAATCTAATTTAATCAGAAAGATGAATCATACATATCAGCCTCGACAAGGAGCTTAAGCATAAAGTCTTTGGCCAGACACTGAAGGCTGGGAAGAACTCCTCGCGCCAAATGTGTAGTCGACGTCGACATTGCTAATAGCCGCCTCCTGCTTAAGGTCGCCTGAGAAAGGAGACTTAATTGCCAAACTAAAAGATGGAAAAGAGGTTAGAGATGTGGTGTTATTTAATAATTGATGAGGCAAATCCAGTGTCATAGTCCGTTGTGTTGTAATAGTTGAGTCCGAGACCTGGACCCAAGCTGCCTAACTATTTTGATTAATCGCTTAGCTCCAGCCTAAAACGACACAAGACTGTCTCTTTCGTTTGTTTCCTAATTGATATTTTCCTGCTCATTCTGACAAAACAAAACAAGATGTAAGTCACCTAAGGTTTAGAAAATATAGAATGCGGAAGTCGGGTAGACAGTTTGAGGTCCCAGTTGGGGATGCTAGTGATCTGAGACAACTAACTCCTCAACTTTAAATCCCAGAGGACCATCTGACAGTCTAAACAGTAATGCATTTATTCGCAGCACAAAAGCTTAGAAAAATTGACCTCATTTCAAAAACGCTGCTTTTTTGCCACATAATATTCTGTGTCTGTGTGAAAGTACTCAAAACAAAATAACAGTTCAAAATATGTGGAAAGACTTAGACTGTGAAATTTATAGACCAAATGATTAATTGAGGAAGTAACAGTGACATGTGACACTAAGCAATATTACAGGAGGCAATACACTGATTGCTTGTTCAGCAAAAAGACAAAGATCACCACTTATTTACTACAGTAATTTGTTTTGCAAATATAACACCCCCAAATACAATAAAACCATGAATTTCTGCTTCACCCATGCTGTTCAATCCTCTTCAACTCTTTAATCATTTCTGTGTCAAAATATCCGGCGTAATCTACTTTAACAACAGCAAGCAACGCCTTCAACTTGGCTCACTGGGGTGTTGTAATCAAAAGAGAAAAGGAACAACGGTATTTCGTCTAAACACCTGGGACTCGCCTGGCTGCTGATTAGCCTGGGCCCTCAAAACCAAAAACTATAGGCCCTTACTGCTCGCTGATGTGGGGAATGTGGGATTACAGAGTCATGAGTAAATCCATTTGTACCTATTAGTCAAGCCTGAAGTATCAGATCGAGTATCTGGTGCTCTGTTAATAAACACCATCACAGGAAAGCCAGCTGGACGGCCTCATTCGAGTGGAGAGCAGACATTTGGGCGCAAGCGCATACATAAAAAATCAGGGGGATAATATCTCTCATGAGAGAAGAGTGTGTTTTAATGATAAAACTAGGAAACAGTGTAGTGTGTACACACACACACACACACACACACAGATGGCTGAGCAGGTCGCATGGTGATGTGGTTAAAAACCAAACACCATGTCTGTGACAAAAACACCTGGGTCCTTTCCTTCTCCAGCTCGCTGATACCAGCCGCTTAATTAACATGCCAGCTGGGACGACACAGGTGGTGCAGGCCGACTAAGCGGTGGAAATAAAGGAATTTATCGACTGATATGCAGCTGCTCAATGGCTAAAGTAATTAAGGTAATTCTTCAATGAGAAGCAGGAAAGTGTTGTCAGGGATCTGTGGTCATGTTTATCCACCATTTTCCCCAGAATGAGACGATGACGCCTACACTTTAACAACCTAAAGCCCAAATTAGCTCCAGAGGAAAGCTGCATCCACACTGGCTGATTCCATCCACCTTCCAAATGATTTCAGGACACATTATCCTGTGGTTAGGCAACAGTAGTATCTCTCGCCATTACTTATTACTTTCTGGGCAACCGGGGTCACCACTCAAGAATATTCCTGTTACGAGTTCGAGACGCTCCCAAAACAACCTTTTTTTTTTCCCCTCAGCCACATTGTGTTTTAACAATAGGATGTGAAGAGTCAGTGCCCTCTATTGTTGCTCTGCTGTGATAATAGGCAGCT